>JAIKVE010001739.1:0-10535 GCA_024679115.1 Phytophthora pistaciae
ATCGCCGCCACGCGCTGGGCGTCGCTCTCACTCTTCAGCCGAGTCGCCGTCCGCATGAACGCGTTGCCGCGAGGGTTCTCGGGGCTGATCGGCAGGCGCTTGGCCTCCAGCTCGTCGACATGGCACTTGTTGCCGTCGATGGCGACGTCCAGACGGGCCGAGAACAGGTGCTGGTGGCACGGCGCTCCGAGGCGCGGGGCCATCTCGGTCGCGTACTCGTACTCGCCCTCCGGCCGCCCCGAGGTAAACACGATGCCCGTGGCCTTGCACTCCAGCTCGATCCTGCCGTCCAGGTAGAAGTACCAGTAGAAGCCGTAGTCGTAGTTGCCCACCGTCACGAAGAACGAGACCACGAAGCGGCGCTGGCGGCGCACGGTGGCCGTGGGCGGTGATGCCAGCACGTCGGTGTGTTTCCAGAGCGTGCCGAAGTCCTCCTCGTGCATGCAGATGGCGTTCTTGATCACAAACGGCTCGCAGAAGTCGTCCACGACCGTCGCGTCCAGGTACTGAATACTGCCGAGGCAGTCGCAGCCCAGCACGAGCGAGTTGGCGAGGCGGCCGAACTGGTACTCGCCGGCGTCGAAGTAGTTCTGCCAGTCGTGCGTGGACGAGGGCTCGCCGTAGGGCACCACCATCTCGGACACGGACGCGCGGTTGAGGATCTTGCGCTTGCGGCCGCGGTCGCTGAACGAGATGTCGTGCAGCGTGAGCCCCTCGCGGCCGTTGAAGCCGACGCGGATCTCCCAGTTCTGCCACGACACGATGTTGTCCTTGACGGTGAAGCTGGCGCCCTCCGGCTGCTTGATGTGCAGCGGCTTCATGTCCGTGCGCATGGGGCCCGTGACCTTGGGGTCCAGGTAGTCGCCCGACTCCATCGGGATGTGCGTGTAGCCCGTGTCGACGAGCTTGAGCACCTTGCGGTTCGTCAGGTCGACGTGCGCCACGAGGCCGTCGATCGGGTGGCCGTACATGGCGTGCGTGTTCTCGACCTTGAGGAAGCTCAGCACGCGGATTATGCGGTTGCCCTCCTCGCCCTCGTAGCCGAAGACGCCGGCCGAGAACTGCTCGCCGCGCACCATGTCCAGGTCCGTGATGCCGCGCTTGGCCAGCGCCGCCACGTACGCCGGGTCGGCCTTGCAGATGGAGTCGCCGTCCCAGTAGTCCTGGTCCAGGATCGGGATCTGTCCGTCGGTCTTGGGGTCCAGCTCCACCTCCTTGACGATGCGGCGCGCCACGACGTCCACCACGAAGTCGCGCGTGACGTTGGTGGCCTGGTCCAGCACGAGCGTGCTGATCTCGCGCGGGATCTCCGTCAACGCGCCGGCCTCGAACTTGGCCAGCGTCGCGTGGTCCGGCTCGAACAGCATCACGTACGCGTAGCGCAGCTCCGGACTCGAGTACCCGGCGTCCGCGAGCACTTGCTTGACGGTGCGGACCTCGTCGGCTGTGACCGGGTCAAGCGGGTGCTTGATGCCCTTGGAGGGGATGTGGACACTTGGAGCCATGATGGCGTCGGGTACGCGCTGGAAGAGGGGAGTGCGGTCGGAGGTGAATCCGGAAATGAGCGATTCCTTGACGTCGGCAAGGAGTCCGCCTCCATCAACCACGGGCAACCTACTACCCGCCCGATCCCGCCATGTGTCTGCTGTTGATCAAGCAGAGGCCCCCATGCTCGGCACCATACAGCACCATGCAGGCAGAACCCCATTGCGGCGCATATGACGTTACGCACTTTGGAGGCAAGGCCCGCATCGCATAAAACGCTGGAGATCGGCGACCGATACCGGCGGTACGAGTCTCGCCCAGCTGTTGCGGCAGGTTCAACTCCGATTGGCGGCCTCGTGCCTCACGCGCATCGAGTCACGGGCATCGGCAGCTAAAGCCATCGCACCGCGAATGGCCTTCTCAACTACGGTGTCGTTGCCAAGACCGAGGTTGCCGACGGCAGCGTGGATGTAGTTTTGGCGAGTTACATTACATGTATGATAGGCAATAGTCTACGTTTCGAGGTTGCCTTGAGGTTGCCGTGAATACTGCTATTAATACCGCGCTCATTGTGCCTATACAAGTCTTGGAAGAGCAAGTTTGCACCGATGTTGCCGCAACAAACCTATAGCTTTCAGGGACCGCAGCCAGCGGAGACCACCACGCCGGCCAAGCGGAGACCATAGCCATTTTCGCCGATAGAACCGCTCCCATCTCAGCGTCGCCGACTGATCTGCAGCACTTGACTGTCAAGTTGACATGGTCGACTGGGTTATGCTACGCTCGACGCGAGCCGAAGCATCCCCCGAGGCGCGTGGCATGATCAGCACTGCGATGCCGGTGCGACTGGCTGAACCAAGTTATCCGCGCGATGACGACCAGTTCACTGCACGAACAAAGGCGCGTGGCATGATCAGCACTGCGATGCCGGTGCGACTGGCTGAACCAAGTTATCCGCGCGATGACGACCAGTTCACTGCACGAACACCGATGGTTTACTCGGCCCCGGACGAGCTGCAGTTGGTCGCGGAAGGGCGGACCAAACATGCAGGGGAAGTCTCCGCTTCATTTTGCCTCGTTACATGTACATGACCAGCACAATGGAGCTTTGCACTGCAGTCCGCAGTCTTCAAGTATCATGGCCAAGCAGATCCATCCTCTCTCTACTTCGACTTGGAGGGATGTTAAACGGGCCCAGAACGGCCATCGCCGTACGCTCGCAGGTCCTGCATCCATGTCTGCCGCGGCGGGGGTCAGCTTGAAAGGGAAAATGTCAGTATACGTATGAATGTCGTCGGTAAATGCAGAACCCGTAATTTGTGTGACAGTACACGTATGGAGGGAACCGAAGCGAAAACTTATGCTAAAGGCGTGTAAACGTATGCCGAAAAGTGACAACAGGCGTATGAACATACGATCTTAAAGAGTTGCGCTGCTGCAGCGGCAGCGCACCAATGAACACATTGCCCATGGCCGCCGAGTACGAGGACGACGGCGCCACCCGCGCGCTGGACGCGATGGCCCGTGGCCGCCGAAAAGAAGGGCACGAGCGAGAGTGTCGTGCTGGCCACGCTGCCCATGCCCGCCGAGAAGGAGAACTCGAGCGCGGGCGTCGTGCGTCGTGCTGCTGCTGACCCGCTGCCCATGCCCGACGACGATGCCAAAAGCGAGAGGATCGTGCTGGTGGTGGATGCGCTGCCCGTGGTTGTCGAGGACAAGGCAAGAGCGAGAGGGTCGTGCTCACTGATGACAAAGCGAAAAAAGCTTCGGTCCTTCACTCTGGTGGATGGACGCGTCGACCAACCAAGGGATGCATAACGTTTGCGCGATGGGCTAGCCGCGATAACCCGCGACGTCTTCAGTGGCTGGCGACCAACAGCAAGATGTTTTTGCTGAATTTGCGATTCAAGCAGCCCGAGCAGTGGCGACCACGGCGATAGGGTGTCAGAGTCTGGAGCCCTGAGCTGGCCCTTGCGTGATGATATGGTGGAGATCCGTCATCCATCCCATGATGCACGTACGGCGCGTGTGAACAGCGGCCCGCCTGCAACGCAGAAACAGCAGCCTGTACACCATGGTGTCCACGACGATGCCGACCTACACCGAAAACTTGCTGCGCAAAGGTACCAACTGCGAGACCTTCGCGCGCATGAACGCCTTGATCTGGCACAACTCCGAACACGAAGGACCTGTGTCTGGACATCAACCCTGAGCCTGCGCCTATCAGCACGGAGGGTCTGCCGCGGCTAGTGCTGTACATCAACTTGTAAACCGTGGTGCCCACGAGGGACGGTCGACAGCGTGAGTCTGCCAGTTATGGGTACCAACTTCGAGATCGTGGAGAGATGTGCGCGTCGATACGGCCGTAGACCGTAGTGCCCAAGGCGATCGGGAGCTGGGGGTGGAGCTGAGCACGCGGTGAATATGGATCAAGGGGGCTATACCAACTGCGCGGTAGTTCCAAAGCGACAGCTTGCGGCGAATCCTACGTTCCGCAGCGCCGTACACGCGGTGCCCGAGCCCATGCTACCGCATTGTTCGCCATGGTATTGTAGCTGCAGAGTGAGTTGATAGTTCGCTATTACCTTAGTTCCTAGTGTATATACTTGCTACGACGTAGTATAGATCATTGCACGCACGCGTCGCTCGGCTTGCGAGACACTTGCTTATAGAGTTAATAGACTTGAACGACGACAGAGTGAAGACGACGATGGATGACGCAGAGCCTCTTTTTCCTCCTCCGCTTGACTGCGCAAGAAGCACTCGACGAGGTGCGGGATGGCGTGGCAGCCGTCGCACGCGGCGTCTCTCGAATGGGGCTCTGTCTTGCTGCTGAGCGCCATGGCCACGAAGGCGTTGCAGAAGCTCTTGAGCACCTTCTTGCGGCGCTCGACGCCGGCGCCGAGCTTGACGTAGAGCCACGGCTGCGACAGCGAGTAGAGGATGAAGTGCATGTACTTGCTGCAGTACTTGCAGATGTGGCCGTCCTCGTGCTTGCGCTGCGCGTAGGCCCAGGCCTAGTAGCGCAGCTCCGCGAAGTCCGAGAAGTGGTGCAGCACCGGGTATAATAGTACGGCTGCGACGCGCTGGCCGTGGGCGTGTTGAGCGTCGGGATGCGCGACGTGTGGTGCAGCAGGAAGACGTCCACGACGTAGTAGACGGCGTCATGCCGCACGACGGTCGCGTTGATCTCGACGCGGTCGATGGTCTGAGGAGAGAGATACATGGGTATTGGTGCGGCAGGAGCGGAGACTCTGCGCCGGAGAGCAAGGCCATAGCAAGCAAACGTGCAAGCCAAGACGCTTTTCATTTGTCAGTAGACGTATGCGAGTGTATGTGCGGTATAATTGAGATCGATACGGGGTAGGGATAGCCGGTAGCTACGCCTTCTGCATTTAAAACCCAATTTCATACGAGTGTTGTCATTTTCCCCAGCTTGAAACGCATGCGCGGCTCCGCGCTGAATCAGGGAAGACTGGATCATGCGGGTTTGGCTTGCTGGCTTGCCACCCACGCTAGCGCGCGTGTCAGGAGGGCAACATGAAAAATGAACCGTGTTTCCGTGCCCTTGGCCCGCTCGTTGATCACTCTATCAGCAGTGATCTCTGCCTCCGAACTCGTCAGTACATGTATTGCATATCCTTCTCGCCAGTCGTGTAGCGTCGGGCAGGACATGGGGCACTGCAACTTCACTTTAACGTGCAAGCTGCAACGATCGAGTCACACAACTTCAACGACTGCGTGTGGTTGCTTGGGTCGAGTGTCGAGGGACGCCATCCGATGGCGACAACCGTGCCTGGTGCATGCAGCATTCCGAATCGGTTCAGTCCTGCGCGGCCCGCGTGGACTCCACGATGGAGAGGTCCTGTATCATCGCGCTCATCGCCGGCGGGTGCCGCCGATCGCTGTACATGTATTGTGCTTTGCAAACGTTTTGTCGTTTTGACTTGGAGCTCTCCTCGATTTATAATAAGTCGAGGTCGATTTAATAAAACGAGGTCAAAGAAAGGGACACATCGATCTACTTAGGCCGGCTAATAACTCGACCTACGAAAATCCAAATCAGGGCTCGAGGTCGATCTCCTGGTGGATTTGAGCATAACGAGGTCGATCTACGGTAAATCGATCCCTTTTGCGTTTTCAAAAGCGCAATTCGAGGTCGATCTAAGTAAATCGAGGTCGTCGATGCTACCGCCTCTGTTTTGTGCCCTGATTTGTAGACCTGCCTTCCTCGATCTAGGCCATAAAACGGGGCGACATTTTATCTGCAAACACAATAACACCGGTCAGAAAAAGAGTGTTGAAGTGCAACATACGGTGCGTGACGCGCTTAACCACGCCCTTCACCGGCCAATTACCTTCGGCTCATGCACGAGGCCCAAGGTCTCCGTAAGCAGAGCTGATAGAGTCGGTAGACCGTCTTGGAGTCCCTGGGTGATGAGAAGAATGCTAAAGCTGGGCTTCTCGGCGAGTTTCCAGCGCCCGCCTACCCAAGTGGCGAGGCAAACCTTCACTTCCCAATTGTCCTCGCCGTGTCCGCCTGCTGTCCGCGTCGAGCGCTACCAAGTTGAAGATGACCCGCCTCAGCAGGATCAGCGGTATGTCCCTCGACATCCAGGAGCCCAAGGTCGAGTCACCCCGTCATGCCAAGGCCCTGCAGCTCTGGGCGCTTGGTATTGGCGCCGTCATCAGCGGCGAGTACTACGGCTGGCAGTCGTCGCTCGTCGCTGGCTTCAACGGCATGCTCATCGTGCTGTCCATGACGACGGTGCTGTACGTGACGCTCTCCTTCTCGCTCGCCGAGCTGTCCGCAACGATCCCGTCGGGGGGTGGCCCGTACATCTTCGCGCTGCACGCTATCGGTCCCCGTGCAGCCTTCTTCAGTGGACTCGCGGAGACACTGAAAGTGATCGCGGTCAACTCGTCAACCTTCTACACCATCTACTCGTACCTCCAGACGCTGTTCAATGTCGACGAAAAATTCGCCCCAGTCTTCTTCATCGTGTTCGGTATTCTCTTCGGCGGCCTCAACATCTATGGAGTGCAGGCGTCCTTCCGGATGCAGGCGTGCTCCACGACGCTCTGCGTGCTGTTGCTGCTGATCATGTTCGGCTCCGCCATCCCTCACCTGGACTACAACCGGTGGGTCGTCCAGCAAAACTGGGAATACACCGACATGAGCAGTGCCATCGAGGCCATCCCGTACGCCATGTGGTTCTACCTGGGCGTCGAAGAGCTCCCGCTTGCGAGCGAGGAGACCATCGAGCCCGAGAAGAACGTCCCGCGCGGTTTGCTCATGTGCATCTCGACTCTCGCCGTCCTGTCGTTCGGCACGGCCACCTTCAGCTCGCTGATCGCACCGGGCGCTGCTGCAATGGCCGACGTCTCGGCTCCGCTTGTCACGAGTTTCCAAACCCTGTACGGAACTGGTGCCACGACGACTTTTTTCAAGTGGATGACCGTCATCGCGCTGTGCTCGAGCCCAAACTCGTACGTCTTCTTCATGGGCCAGTTGCTGTTCGCCATCGCGCGGGTCGGATACTTCCCGAAGTTCCTTGCCTACGAGCACCCGAGTCGCGGCACGGCCGTAGGCGCGCTGCTCTTCGGCACCATCAGCTGCGTGCTGATCGCTGTCGTCCTGCACTACGCAATTGGCGATGACAAACTCGGCTCCGTTCTGATCAACCTGACGCTGCTGGGCGCCCTCATTTCGTACATCTTCCAGTTGCTGTCGTTCGTATACCTGCGCTACCGTCAGCCCAACCGACCGCGGCCGTACCGCAGCCAGTTTGGCCTACCTGGTGCCTTCGTCGGTCTGCTAATGTGCGGGATCTCCATCTTCGCCATCCTGTACACGAGTGTGAGCGACACCATCTTCCTAGCCTCGATCGTGGTGACGGCGTTGGTCTTCGTCGCCGGTAGCGTGTACTTTTTCCGAGTGGTGCTGCCCAAGATCCAGAACAACACCCTCGGTTCACCTGTCACGACCAAGGACATGAACGAGAACTTGCTAAGTGCCCGGAGCCAGGTGCTCATCTCGACCGGCGCCTAGCGCCTCATCCGTTTCCTATTCTACCATCTCACTCAGCTTGTAACTTGCATGTCAATACGAACTCGTTTAAAAAATCTCAACGCCCGGACTTAGTCAGCCCTCAAAGCATGGCGATGAAGCCGCAACCTTATCTGCATCAAGCCCCCGAGCCTGCTACCCGATGGCGGTAACAATTAACGCTATCAGCGAGGAAATGCTTCAACTTGACCACATAGTTCTGCGTCGTATGTCGCCCGCGAAGCACCAGCCGCCATCACCGGAACAACCATATCCGGATAATGTACAAGCACGCCCCACTTCAATGTGAAAATGGACAGGTGACGGAGAATTTATTTGACTTGTGCGAAGGCCTGCCTGGCAGTGAAAATGAACCCTGAAGGCAAGAAGTTAATACATAACGACTGTTGACTTTTTGCCTTCATCAGGGTTCATTGCCACTGCCAGGAGATAACTAGACGTTCGTTCGGCAATACTGAGGGTCTATCCACTGTAGAAAATTACTTGTTGCGAAGCGCAACCCGTGCCCAGGGGTTCGAGCTGCCTAGAGAAGGAGCTCCGCCGTAACCTCCAGTTCGGGGCACCAAGCTCGTGCAGGTTAAACAGTGCGCGCAGCTGGTAGGGAGTCCTCCCCTAGGCACTGCCATAAGGCGATTCTGTTGGTAATTCACAGCTTGTCAAGCCGTAGCCGCTTGAAGAACGGTGACGCTCTGCGAAAGCCAATGAGGTCGCTTTGTATCCCCCAAGGCGCGCTCATCACTGAGAAAACTAACAGTTCGAGCGTCTGCCCGGCCGCCCAAAGTGTAACTCGATCACTTTGGAATTAGCTTCGTAGCTCGCAGGACTTCACACCTTAACCAGCTTGCCAGAATGTGTCGTGTTTCGGTCGACATTCAAGGGACCAACACGGCGCCGCATCGATACGCCAGAGCCCCACAGCTTTGGGCGCTGGGGATCGGTGCTGTCATCAGCGGCCAGTACTATGGCTGGCAGTCGGCCCTGATTGCCGGGTTCGACGGCATGCTGCTCGTCCTGTGCATGGTGACCGTGCTCTACGTGATGTTGTCGTTCTCCATTGCCGAGCTGTCGTCCACGATCCCGGCAGGTGGCGGCCCCTACATTTTCGCGCTACACGCAATTGGTCCTCGTGCAGCTTTCTTCAGCGGGTTGGCCGAGACGCTCAAAGTGATCGCCGTCAACGCGTCGACGTTCTACACCGTGTACTCGTACCTCCAAGCGCTGTTCAACGTCGACGTGAAGTTCGCCCCAGTCTTCTTCGTCGCGTTTGGAATCCTCTTCTTGAGCCTGAACGTCTTCGGGGTGCAGGCGTCGTTCCGGATGCAGGCGTGCTCGACCACGCTGTGTGTGGCGCTGCTGCTGCTCTTCTTCGTCGCCTCAATCCCGTACCTTGACTACGACAAGTGGGTGGTCCAGCAGCATTGGGAGTTCACGAGTCTGGACAGCGCCATCCACGCTATCCCGTTCGCAATGTGGTTCTATCTGGGCATCGAGGAGCTCCCACTCGCCAGCGACGAGACCATCGAGCCTGAGAAGAACGTCCCTCGGGGATTGTTCCTGTGCATCGTCACGCTGGTGTTCCTGTCTTTCGGTACAGCCACATTCAGCTCCCTCATTTCCCCAGGGGCTGAGGCTATGGCAAATGTCTCGGCGCCACTCGTTACCAGCTTTCAGACGCTGTTCGGCAATGGAGCCACGACCATGGTCCTGAAGTGGCTGACCGTCATTGCGCTGACTTCCAGCCCCAACTCGTACATTTTCTTCATGGGGCAGTTGCTGTTTGCCATCGCCAAGGACGGGTACTTCCCCAAATTCCTCGCATACGAGCACCCGACTCGAGGCACCGCAGTCGGCGCACTGGTCTTCGGAACCATCATGTGCGAGGTTATCGCTATCACACTGCACTACACTATCGGAGACGCCAACCTGGGATCCGCGCTCATCAACTTGACGCTGCTGGGCGCTCTCATCTCGTACGTGTTCCAACTGCTCTCCTACATATACCTGGCCGTGCGGCAGCCTGGACGCGCCCGACCGTACCGCAGCCCGTTCGGGGTCACGGGTGCTCTCGTCGGGATCGCGCTGTGTGGAGTGGCCATCTTCGCCATCCTGTACAGCAGCCTGAGCGACACCATTTTCCTGGCCTCCATCGTCGTCACCGTGCTGGTGTTCATGGTCGGCAGCGTCTACTACGTCAAGCACGTCGAGCCTCAGATCAAGAACAACATGCTGTGCTCACCCGCAGCGCCCAAGGGCGTTCGTGAGAAGATCGTCAAGCGCAACCAGGCGAACTACCACAGCATGGCGTCAGGAAAGACCGGCTTGCATGCGCTGTCGGAAGTCAACCACGGTTTCTCTCGCGCGTGAGGAGACCATTACTCGAATTTCCTTGTCGTTTCATGTAGCTAAAGTGAGCTCCATAAGTTCTAATTCAATGCAACATGCAGTACATGTACATTACGCGAAGCAACGCTATCAAAAGCGCCGAAAACAGCCATAGATATACTACATGTGCGTAGGATTCTGCTTGGGGTTCTGCTAAGGATTCCTGGGCCGGATTGTGTTACGCAGTTTGCTCGGAAATGGGTGCCACTCGAAGAGTATCATATGCAAAATGTATCCATGTGTGGGGAGGATGATGCGCGTCGTCGACGCTCTCGTCGTGGCAGGGTCTGGCGAACTGTCCGACCCGAGGCCACCACGTGCTGCGGAGCATGCGGTCCGCTCCAGGAGGTTCAACCTGGTGCCGGGGGTTGCAGGCCCAAGTACGTCGACGGCGCCGCTCCACTTCAATCTCACTTTGCAATTTGCGCTGCGCAGGACACCCCGGCTTCCAAGCTTCCCCTCCCCAGCCACCATGAGTGACCCGATCCCGACCCTCAAGGAGCTCTTCATCGACGGCAAGTGGGTCGCACCCGTCGACAAGAAGTACATCGACGTGGTGAACCCCGCGACCGAGGAGGTGATCCAGCAGGTGGCCGCC
>JAIKVE010001740.1:0-10529 GCA_024679115.1 Phytophthora pistaciae
CACCGTGGCTTCGCTGGGCCGCGCGCCGCGCTCCTCGCACTCGCGCAGGTAGCGCCGCACGTGGAAGCTCACCTTGGCCTCCATGCTCGGGTGAATTATATCGACTGGCGGCGCGTGCGTGGCGATTACCATTTGTTGTGTGGGCTACTATATTACATTAATCTGTTAATATAGTAAGTACAGCACTACTAAACATTTACTTAAGTTTTGCAAGTTAATACTGCGGTCACGCAACGAAACGGTGAGCCTGTCGACATCCACATTGGGTTTTTTGTTTCTAGCAATACTCCACTGTAAGACCTTACGAACTTCAGTGCGGCAAGATCTGACGAGCGCCAATTTTGCGTTTTTGCCCGAGGAAGTGTAGGTCAGACAGGCTAATACTTTATCATAGTACCAAGAAACTGCCGATAATAGTTGAACAAAGTAAGTTAATCTCTTTGATTTCGTAGAGATACGCTTTTAGCTAGCACACACCGAGTTAGCCTAGTGTAATTGGGTTACGCGAAACACGCAATACATTACATTACATTACGCTGCTATCTATTATACTCATATTAATAAATGTTATCTTAGTTATCCACCATTTTGCTACCAACGAAAAGGCCTTGGTAGGTTGCCTTTGGCTAAACATCGATGCTTGACGTTGCATTGCTTGACAGATCTCGAATTACCCCAGCGACCGGGGAGATTGCCAAATCTCAGTGCGTGCCAAATCTCACCGCCCCGACCTCCGACGTGCCAAATCTCATTGCGGTGGAGCTGGGGTTCACACTCGTCGCAAATGGTCATCGTCCAGGCAATCTTGCTGCAGCTTCAGGAGAGCCACCCGACTAGTGTCTCGAGGCATTCGCTGTCGGAAGCTTAGCGTCGTGCCCAAGATACAAGATTACGCCAGAGCTCCAAGGCCAAGACTGTCATCAGTAAATGCGTGCTTCAATGCGCGAGGATCCTTTGATCGACGTCATTCCACTTCAACTTGACCACCTCGCGCTACCGACTTTGCGGCTTGGTAATGCCACCACCTACGCTATCAACACTAACACACCCGACTGAGTAGAGATTGCGTCATCCCCCACTACCGCATTCGTTGAAAAGCTGGACCCCCCATTTTTCATCGAAAAGCTGGACCCCCCTCTCGGTTTTCCTATATAAAGTGATGGGCCAAATTTGAAGGGACTTCATCGATAAGCTGGACCCCCCTGTTATATTTTGTCCAATCACAGTTGAGGTACGACTGACACTGCCTGATTTGCAGCCAATAACATTGAAAGCGACTGTTCAGCCTTTCATCGATAAGCTGGACCCCTTTGGCGATGTACCACGGGGGTCCAGCTTTTCAACGAATGCGGTAGTTAGTCCGAAGTGAGCTTTGCTCGGTTCATTGTCGAATTCGCTTCAAACCCGCCACTACCCCCCCCTTGCAATATGGGCATTCCCTCCGAGACCAGCTCTCCGCCCAAGATGACCTACCGCTTCCTGGGCGACACGCTACTCGTGTCGAAGCTCGGATTGGGCACCTTCATGAGCGACGAAAGCAAGTACGAGGGTGGTTTCTGGTACGAGGTCATGACGTTGGCCAACAGCCACGGCGTCAACTTCTTCGACTCGGCCGAGGGCTACGGCCACGGCAAGGCCGAGGTGATGCTGGGGAAGGCCATTAAGAGGGGCATCGTCGAAGGAGTCTGGAGTCGCGAGGATCTCGTTATCACGACCAAGATCTTCGGGGGCACTATGCCCGGTCCGAACGCCACGGGGGTCAACCGCAAGCACGTCATCGAAGGCGCCAAGGCGTCGCTCGAGCGTCTGGAGCAGGACTACGTCGACGTCATCTTCTGCCACCGATCCGACCCGCACACGCCCATCGAGGAGACTGTGCGCGCCATGAACTACGTGATCGACCAGGGCTGGGCCTTCTACTGGGGCACCAGCGAGTGGAGCTCGGCCGACATCATCGAGGCCTGCGAGGTCGCCGACCGCCTCGGGCTCATCCGACCGGTGGTGGAGCAGCCGCAGTACAACATCCTAGAGCGGTCGCGGGTGGAGTTGGACCTGGTGAATCTGTACAAGAAGTACAAGCTGGGGCTCACCACGTGGTCTCCGCTGTCGATGGGGATTCTAACCGGCAAGTACAGCGCTGGGAAGCCCGAAGGCACGCGCTACACGACTCCTATGTTCCGGGAAGGGTGGCAGGCGGCGGGATTTGCCGATAAAGTCGAGATCGCGGACGAACTGAAACCCATCGCGGACGAGCTGGGGTGCTCGCTCGCCCAAATGTCCATCGCCTGGGCGGTGTCCAACAAGAACGTGTCGACTGTTCTCATGGGAGCGAGCCGCACGGAGCAACTGGAGGAAACGCTGAAGGCCGTGGAGCTCGAGAGCAAGATCACGCCCGAGGTGAAGGAGAAGATCGACGCCGTCGTGGATTTTGTGCCCAAGCTCCCGGAGCTGGATTCGTTCGCTCTTTTGCGCAGCCAATACCTGTAGAATGAATACAGCTTGGCGATGACAGGAGTGAGTAGCGATTTGCGATTTAAAGTGTGACACTGTCCCGTTCAATCCACATCATGTTTTATCCCCCCCCCCCCCCACTCCGCGTCAGTATCGAATTCGAGCTCTAGAAATAATGGAGAAGCCCCAACTCCAGCTCCGCGTCTCACTGGCACTTGAACCACGACTGCAAGGGCGGGACTTCTCCAGAGCAGCAAGTCCGTCACCCAATCGTGCCCATTTTAGGGCACTGCTATCTGCAAGGCCTCACTCACACTGAAGTCGGGCGGGGTAGCAGTGCTGTCATAACGTGAGTACAATTCTTGGCCGCGGCTTCCTCCACAGTAGATTTCAGTAGTGACGAGCCATTGCGATCTCTAAGACTTTCAGCGAGTGGAAATTGCCAGAACCGGGTTTCCGGCTGAGATGCCGACTTCCAAGAACGTCTTGATGAGCCACTCCAGCACTTGGACGTGGCCGTTGATGGCGGCACTAAAGAGTGCCTCGGCGGTACACCCCTCGCTACGTTCAGCATGAAGGCGCTGCAGGATGTCCAGTCGTCCTTTGGCAGCAGCGCCGTCCATGGCTCTGCATGTGACGACCCGTAGACCCGGACAACACGCTGTAGATCGTTGTAACCGGGGGAGTCGGTCGTCGTGGGGAGGAGGGAATCGCTAACGAATTAAATGGCATGTGGGAGACACACAACGGACACGACGCTGGCGATAGAGGCGGCTGTCAGGCATCGCCGGTTCTTCATCATTCAAATGATCATGCACAGAGAGAACCCGTTCGATGCTACTCGCGTATTCCGCGCCACCGTCGCCACTGGCTGCGCTGAACTCGTCGACATGCTGATCCCCGAGAGCGATTCTGCCAGTATCAGCGCCGCAATGGCGACGGCGGTGGCCCACGGCTTTCGTAAAGTTTTGACGTGTTTACTCGAGAGATGACAGTCGGAGGACCCGGAATTCCGTTTGATAAAGGCTGCGTTGGGGGGCCAATAAGAGTCTGCCGAGGAACTTCTCAATACCTGGGAAGTCTAAGTTACCGGGCTAACGTGGAGTCGAGCTGCTGGTCCTCCACAGGAAGCTTAGGGCAATGGTACAGAGATTTCCGTGTTCTAGCTAAAATAACAACAGCGAAACACTTTACGAGTATTCAACTACCTGCCCCCAGGTGCATGATAGGTTTCAGCCTCAAGTGCGCGATAAGCTTTGTCCTAACTTAATGGCTCGCCAACGTCTACTTCATTACCATAAGTGGGTGATGACTTCACCGAGGCAATGCAAAGCACGTTGAAGTGCCTCCCCTCACAAGCATTCTAAGAAAATAAATGATTACGAAGACAAAATGACAAAGTCGGAGTACTTTAGGTAACAGTGGCTTCCATACTATTTTCAAACGAAGGTGTGCACGTAAGAGAAAAATGATCACGCAGCATACCGCGTTCTGTCATCATCATCTAAAACGTATCTTGCCCGGATGCTTGTCAATGTCAACCGAGCAGCTCACTTTCGCTTTTGCCTCGTGCGTCACAAGCTCTCCCAAGCACCACTACCCCCCCCTCCCCAAAGCACCCATGGCCCCCAGTACGACCGAGTCCCCCACCAAGATGACCCACCGGTTCCTGGGCGACTCGGGGCTGCTCGTGTCCAAGCTCGCGCTCGGGTCCTGGATGTCGTACGACGAGAAGTACACCGTGGACGGCTGGTACGAGATGGTCAAGATCGCGCACCAGCACGGCGTCAACTTCTACGACACGGCCGAGATCTACGGCAACGGCCAGGCCGAGGAGCTGCTCGGAGGTGCCATCAAGAAGGGCATCGCCGAGGGGCTCTGGAGTCGGGAGGACCTCGTCATCTCCACCAAAGTCTTCAACGGTTACAAGGGCTTCACGGAGTCTGGACCGAACGACCAGGGCAACAGTCGCAAGCACATCATTGAAGGCGTCAAGGCCTCGCTCAAGCGCCTCGACCTCGAGTTCGTCGACGTCATCTTCTCGCACCGCCCGGAGCCCTTCACGCCCATTGAGGAGACCGTCCGAGCCATGAACTTCGTCATCAACCAGGGGTGGGCCTTCTACTGGGGAACCAGCGAGTGGCTGGCCTCGGACATTCGTGAGGCCTGCGAGATCGCGGACCGTCTCGGAATGATCCGCCCCATCGTCGAGCAGGCTCAGTACAACATCTTTGTGCGCAACAAGGTGGAGTACGAGTTCGTGGACCTCTACAAGAAGTACAAGCTGGGCTTGACGACGTGGTCCCCGCTGGCGTTCGGCACGCTGACGGGCAAATACAGCGACGGCAAGCCCGAGGGATCGCGCTACACTTCACCGATGTTCAAGGAGGGCAGTCCGCTGGCTGCGAACTTTACGGAGCGCGTGGAGATGGCGGACAAGCTCAAGCCCATCGCCAAAGAGCTCGGCATTTCCCTGGCGCAGATGTCGATCGCCTGGGCCGTTGCGAACGAGCACGCGTCGACGGTGCTGATTGGAGCGAGTCGCCCCTCGCAGCTGGAGGAGAATCTCAAGGCGCTGGCCTACGCGGACAAGATCACCCCGGAGGTGAAGGCCAAGATTGACGAAGTCGTCAAGTTCGTGCCGACCGTGTCCAAGATGGACAACTTCGCACTGCTGCGTGGTCGTCACCTGTAACTGGGTGGACGTCACTGCAAGTTGTTATCTACATAGCATTGTGTCCAGTATTCCCCCTCTCTCCAACTTTGAAGCTGTCTAGCATTAGTCACTTCTTGTGATCCCAGCATACGAGGCGAATAACACTCGAAGTATTTGTGTTGAGATTTTATCCGAGCTGAATGTCGAAGTCAACGCCTGTATAAACATCACATTGTCAATGGAGGATAACCCAGCAGAACCAAGCCATGAGATTGCTTACCGTAGTGAACTAGCGGTAGATGCAGAATAAAAATGGTCCACACGAATAGATGGCCTTGTAGAGTGCGCGCTTGGGTCTCCAGCACAAACGCGAGTTGATGCAGCGGTGATATCCCGAATTTCCGTCTGAGCAGACCGAGAAGTCCCAAAAAGCCTGCAAACTCGATTATGGCAAATAGGACGATGCTGACCACTGTCGCCGTCAGCTTATCGGGAGCCAGAGATGCCGTCTGCGGGTACCACGACGCTACTGGAAGATGGAAGATAACGGATAGGTATGCCGCGTACAGAAGCGGCAGGGCGCATTCGATGTACTCGGCTAGCAAGAGGTATTCCGCGT
The DNA here is from genome assembly GCA_024679115.1 of Phytophthora pistaciae. Classification (NCBI taxonomy): domain Eukaryota; phylum Oomycota; class Peronosporomycetes; order Peronosporales; family Peronosporaceae; genus Phytophthora; species Phytophthora pistaciae. The sequence goes on from JAIKVE010001740.1 coordinate 5,727, forward strand.
GGAAAAGAGCCTGAAGCGCGTCCCAAACGGCCTTCTCCGCTGCCTTTTGGATCGAAATAATACGTAGCGCACTATCTGTCGACGTTCTTGAGTTCAATCGGATCACAGCAAGCATCTTTCTAGTCGACGAAATTCTGCGAGAAACAACTTTTTCCAGGTGGCGCGACTCTGAATTGAGCTTTTGTGTGAGGGTGGCGAAGGTAACTTGAGTTTGTTTTAGTGGTTGGGTGATCGTACTAATGGTTGATCCAACTCTCGAGCGTCTGGATGTTTTAAGTTGAGAAGATGAGTAGACGTGCGTGTCTCGCCTAGTCCTGGTGATGCGGTTCATGAAAGCTATGCTTTCATTCGATAACGGAAGCGGGAACGGTGCAAACACCCGGACTCGACAGCCGCAAATGTTTGCTAGCTGCTGATCTTCGAACACATTCCACACTTTATCGGGCAAGTCTCTTAGGTAGTTTTGACATTCCGTCTTGTGTGGCGAATCGTCCTTCACGATGGCTTGTCGAAAGATTGACCGAAGGGCTATAAAGACGTGGAAGCTGTCGCACGCGACCATCAACACGGTGGTGAGTGTCGACTTGGAGATCTGCATGCAAATTGCCACGTAGAAGACGTTGAAAACATCCACCGAGAAAACCACAACGGGCCCGACGTATTCGTGGAGACTCTCAGCGGCATTGGCTATAATTTGTTTCATGACAAGTTTGATGAGGGGCATCACCAAGATGAAGAAAGTCTGTTCTACTTCGGAAAGTCGATAGAAAATTGCAGTAAAGACTGGGTAGGATACCGCCACGATTCCCTGCGCCGTGATAATGAGCAGCAACGCCTTAATCTGCTGACGAATTACCGCCGACTCAAGGACCAGACGCGGTCCAATGACCGCGATGGCGAAGATCCAAAACAGTATCACGTAGGGTCCAACAAGGAGGATGTAGCCAAACGGGATCGGAAAGTGCCACGTTGCTGCCAGAGCGATCGCTAGTGATACGTAAGAGACAGCGCTCCCAACAGAAATCGCAAGAGCGCCAGCGCTCGATATCGTTCCAGTGATGAGAACTTCTCGAACTTGTGCGGTGACGCCCATTGAGATGGTAAACGCGTCTAGCAGCAGCCGACCCCACAGAGCAGAATTCGCCTGCCAGCCGTCCGAAGGAGATTTGAGTGGAATAGTGTCAATCAGGATCGCTACTAGTACAGCAGGAAGCGGCGTCAAGACGCACACTGCAACCGCACGAGTGACCGACGTGCGCTCGTAGTAATCTCGAAAAGCATGCAGACGCTCGACCGAGTACTGACTTCGGTGGCCGATCTGGCATCGATGCCAGGATTTCGTGACACGGCGATATAGTCGAGTAAATACTGACCCCGTGTCATTTAGCGTTTGTGCACTCCGCTTGATCTTATCCATCCGCTGTAGTGGCTTACAGGCAAGTACAGAATGATGTAGGTAGTTGGAGATCACCGGGAGATTATTCAGGCCTTCAAAATAGAATTAGGGGCTGTAGTTACCCCAAAGATACACACACCGAGGATGGTTATCATAAAGTCGCCTTATCCGGCGCCCTTACTTAGCTTATGTAGCTGCTAGGCACTAACCGAAAACAATGCATTGATGCCTTTCCTCAAAACAGACGCAGCCAACGCCTACCGATACTTTTGAGCCCCATACCATAACCTGGGACCCAATTACTCCGCTCTGCAGCGAGCTTTAGAGGTGGCGCTTACGCAGGAATGCGAGAGGGTTCATCTCCGGCACACTGGGGGCGACGCTATAGATCGCGTCGATCTTGGCCTTCACTTCGGGGGTGATCTTGTCGACAAACTCGATCGCCTTCAGGTTCTCGTCGAGCTGCTCGGGGCGACTGGCACCAACGAGAACCGTCGACACGTGCTCGTTGGACACACACCAGGCCGTGGCGAGCTGCGGGAGCGAGCACCCGAGCTCCTTCGCGATCGGCTTGAGCTTGTCCGCAACCTCAACGCGCTCGTCGTAGGTGGGAACCAGGTCGCGGCTGGCGAAGGCTGGCTTCGTGAAGCGCGAGCCGTCGGGCTTGCCACTGCTGTACTTGCCCGTCAGCGTCCCGTAGGCCAAAGGTGACCACGTCGTAAGGCCGAGCTTGTACTTCTTGTAGAGGTCCACATACTCGAACTCCACTGTCGTGTAGGAACACGCCGATTTTCTAGTCGATGTAGGCACAATCCCTTAAGACAACACCCACTGAGTCACGATGAGTAGCAATAACTCAGCAGGCTTGACGGGTCAATGAATATGAACCTAAAGGCCCAGCTTCACGCCCGTTCCTCGGGTTGGTCGTTTCCCCTTGTGCACCGTGGTTTCCGTAGGCCACCAGCAAAGCCCAGCACTTCCAGTCACGAGCGACGACTGGAGTGCTCACACACACTCAAACCTCACGGTCCCTCCAAAGGAAGGGTCCCGGCCTCTGGTAGGCCTTACGCGAGGGTGCCAGAGGAAGCCTCTAGCGGTAAGATTCAAGTAGGGAAGCACTCAAGCTATAACCCCAATATACAGCGACAATTCGCCTTTCGTATACACGGCCTCTTCCTCACAACTCTTGGCCTTGCCGGTGGATGAACGCACGCCACTATACTAGCAGGCACGTCCACCGACAGGCATCTCCCTCCCTACAAAGATTACCTTAGATACGGGTCGTTCACCGTGCGCTCGAGGCCCTTGTCGTTTGAGAGGAAAAGCTGTTCTGTGTTGTTGCCCAAAGGGCTTATCTGTTCTATCTTGTCTTTCCTATAGTCCAATACAAATATCTAGTCTAAACGTGTCCGTTTCCGATCTTCTAACACCAACAGTCGCCGCCGAAGAGTCGCCGAAGACTCGTAGGTACGCGAACCTAAGGTAGGTGCGACTTAGGTGCGACTTAGGTGCGAAACCCCTGCGACGCCTCGACGTCACGATCCATCGCCGACATGTGGTGTGGACCACAACTTCAACTCCGGGACGTAGCCATCGCGACGGTGCTTGCGACGAGGAGACCATCACTCACGGTGATCATTGAGGCAATTCTCGACACCACACTACCTTGTCGCGGGTGAAGACGTTGTACTGGGACTGCTCCACAATAGGGCGGATCAAGCCCAGGCGGTCCGCGATCTCGCAGGCTTCACGGATGTCCGAGGCCAGCCACTCGCTGGTGCCCCAGTAGAAGGCCCACCCTTGGTTGGTGACGTAGTTCATGGCACGCACGGTCTCCTCAATGGGGGTGTACGGCTCCGGGCGGTGGCAGAAGATGACGTCCACGTAGTCTAGCTGCATGCGGCGCAGCGAGGCGCGGGCGCCCTCGACGATATGCTTGCGACTTAAGCCCTGGTCGTTCGGCCCGGACTCCGTGAAGCCCTTGTAGCCGACGAAGAGCTTGGTGGTCACCACGAGGTCCTCGCGGGTCCAAATGCCATCGGCGATGCCCTTTTTGATGGAGCCGCACATGTTCTCTTCAGCCTGGCCGTTGCCGTAGATCTCGGCGTTGTCGAAGAAGTTGACGCCTTGCGCGAACGCAGTCTTCATCATATCGTACCAGGCGTCCACCGTGTGGTAATCCTCTCGGTACATCCAGCTCCCGACAGCGAGCTTGGACACTAGGAGGCCAGAGTCGCCCAGGAAGCGGTACGTCATCTTGGTGGTGGAGGTAGCGGGGGCCATCTTGAAACAGAGTTCGCGGTGTTGGTTGTTGTGTTGCTTCGAGCGCAGCAAATTGAGGAATGATCGAAGGAGACGACGACGAATGCCCGGTCGAGACGGTGAGATGGAACAGAGTGTACCAGTACGAGATTATGCGTTGCGGTGGATTGCATCGACCACGCCAGGAGGGCGATGTAATCGCTCGCTGTTCATAATCCTAGAGACCAGAATGGCCAATACTCGATAATAGTGCCCAGGTACTGAAGTTCATGGTACACCCTTCAACTACATGTACCCGTCCTTGTAGGTCTACTAGCGAAAAGCTGGCAGTGATCCGTCTCAAAATGTAAGATCAACGCACCAGTTTTTGCGAAAAGGAAGGTCTACCGTTGATGCTGGCAACACGGCACTGCATAATCACAACCATTGCGATATGCACACGTACAATTCATGCCGCCAACTGCCTTCATTTCATAATTCGCTCCCATACGCGCTTGCATCTCCATCTCCAGTGCTTTTGACCATGGCTCCCGCCACTTCCGCCCCCAAGATGACCTACCGCTTCCTGGGCGACTCGGGCCTGCTCGTGTCCAAGTTCGCGCTCGGTTCGTGGATGTACCAGGACCCGACCCACACTGTCGATGCCTGGTACAAGATGATGAAAATTGCCTTCGCACAAGGCGTGAATTTCTTCGACTCGGCCGAGAACTACGCACTGGGCGAGGCCGACGTGCTGATGGGAGGCGCCATCAAGAGGGGCATCGACGAGGGCGTCTGGAGCCGAGAGGACCTTGTGGTCATGGCCAAGATCTTCAGCGGGACCAAGGGCTTCAATAACGGTACTCCCAACAGCCAAGGGCTCAACCGCAAGCACTTGATCGAGGGCACCCAAGCGTCCTTAAGCCGCATGGGTCTCGACTACGTGGACGTGATCTTCTGCCACCACGCAGAGCCAAGCACGCCCATCGAGGAGACTGTGCGCGCCATGAACTTCATCATCGAGAAAGGGTGGGCGCTCTACTGGGGTACAAGCAACTGGCCTGCGAGCTCCGTCCTCGAGGCGTGTGAGATCGCAGACCGTCTCTGTTGCGTAGAGCGCAGAGAGATGACCACGAACGCAGCTCTCGCCCACTCAGCGGAATTGG
>JAIKVE010001741.1:0-10527 GCA_024679115.1 Phytophthora pistaciae
GTGGCTTGGGAAGCTCCGACGCTAAATAGCATCAATTCTAGATGCCGGCTAGCAAAGGGAAACCAGACTAATTCCTAAGTTTTGTGGACAGCCATTTACTAGATATATTTACTGATCAAAGTGGCTGCATCTATCGTGATCATGTATACCTATGGATGCAGTTTAGAGTGAAGTTGTAAGCTTTACTGTAATGCTAGCAGTTGATGAATAATAAAATAATAATAGTAGCGCTCTTTTTTGTCGAGGTACCAAGCACCGCTTGTTTGGAGTACAGCAGAAAGCCACTTACTTAGGGTGAGGCTTGAGATTCCGTTTATCCTTGCCGCCGCCACGACCCCGCCTGCTTAACAATAGTCAGAGGGAGTGAGCGGTATGCACTCGACTTGACTTTGCAGGCCAAAAACTTTGCTTTCAAAAAATGGAAGGGACAAAGTTTCCAAAGTGCAGTCTGTTGGCCTCTGCATACCCAGTTCTTGCGCAGTACACCACAATCGCGGCAGATGATTGCTGCGTTCAGGAAACGAATGTCTCAGAATGCACCCTTGTTCAGGCAGTCATGCATGTCCTTTATGCTGCCCAACGCAAGCAGCACGTCTTACTTTTGAGACCAGAGTTTAGGCACGGCATTTAGTCTACTTCTGACGAATTGTCTGTAAGTGACCTAAGCCTTTACAGGAACTTCAGTAAGATGCATGATTGTGTTCTCAGCCTCGGCCTTTCTCTTCAAGCAAAAGTCCCTAGACATTCGCTGCAATGGAGAACCATATTAACATTTGGGGAAGCAGCGTAACTAGACAAAACTTACTCCAAAAAATAACTCTGCTTACTCTGCTTGCCCCAATACAGGAACAACCACGGAGACATGTCCTCGTTCCGGATTTGACTCCAGGGCACTCATTGACCATTTTTCAAGAGGCGGAAATTGCGAACAACTTTGCGTTCCTCTCCAGACGAAGCAAAGAGTCACAGAATGTGGCAGCACTTGGAATAGAAGAAGATGAAGACAGTCGTGGCATGACTATCAGGTTCACAGTCAATGGCAGCATGCTCCAGAATGTAGCAGCAGGACTTAATCACATCTCCCGCATCCTTGAAGGCATAGCTCAACGAGGTCAGTACATAAAGATGAACAAGATGATTGAACTAAATTATTACAGGGTATACGCGCATTGAATACGACGCCAACATGCTGCTTGACGAAGTGATTCGTCTCACGTACTCGCGCATTCGATCTCGTCTCAAGCTGGCAAACAAATATACGATGATGTCTTCTCCTGTAGTGCAGCTGCAACATCTTTGCCGGCAACATAAAATCAGCACCGACCTGAATCACAGACTCATGGACATGTCTAGGCTCACTCAGGAGCTCAAATCATTGGCTGCACAGTCACCAACGGATTCCGTCTTCCAATTGATGAAGGAAATGATAATCATTGCCCATGATGTTACGAGCACAAACCTGCTGGACGCTGTGAGCTCAAGAACAGTGGCAGATACAAAAGCGAGTCGCTGCGTCGACGCTGTGAAGAAGATCGCGCAGTATTATCGGGCGACACGACAACTTGTTCTCGCAGCTACAAGACGAGGTTGCAAACTTTTTACAAACATAAAGATTTGCCCGTTTCAAATTCAAATCCCCGGTTCGGTGCGCGTGAAGGACGACGTCGGTTGTAGCGCAGAAATCATCCAATTAGCATGTGATGCTGTTGGCGAAACAGCGTTGCTGCGTCGATTCAATGGCTCAAAGAAGGCACTTAACACGGCAACAATATCACGCGTCAATGAGGCTTTGCCTGCCATGAAAGTTCACGCTGAAGTACAACTGGTGTGTTTCTACGAATGCCACGATGTTGCTCGCCGCCCGAGGCTGATAGCAGCGAGCAAATCCAGCTGCTATCTTTGTGACCTATTTATGAGGGTACACGGAGTTTTTCAAGCTGTCAGTACTTTTGGCAAACTGAACGAGAGGTGGATTCTTCCCGACTGGTTACCAGATATTCGTCAAGAACGCCTCTTTCCTCTTCGTCAGATTATAGAACGATTCGATTCTTTGCTCAATGACAAGTTTCAGTCAATTGTCGATAGGCAGACCAAGATGATCGACCCAATTGAGAGCTTGACTGCATTATCTGCTGCGTGGCCGGACTCGATGTCTGTTACAACATACCATTCCCGCCTTGACAGTAACAGCAATCTTGCAAAAGCCTTGACACACTCACAGATATCACGCAGTGACACCACAAGGCTCAAAAGGGAAACTTGCAAAAGCCTTGACACACTCACAGATATCACGCAGTGACACCACAAGGCTCAAAAGGGAACGCATACGCTTTACAGACGAAAGGCAAAATGATCAAATAGGAGTATGCCGATCAGCACTACTACCAAAACGCAGGGTAGCGATTATTACTGATAGGCAGCTGCCATTTGTCCGACTTATTGATAAAGACATCGCCAAATTTGAGGTCCAAATGAAAAACCTATCCCTCTTTTTTGACGTTTCTGGCATTTCTGGAGCATGGCTCAGTATCGACCAGGAGAAGTCGGTGGCCCAAGATGTGACGACACTATATGCCACGGACATTTCCACCGTAACCGAAACAAAAGTGCAATGTTCAGCAGACTCATGTCGAAGTTGTATTCGCATTCTATATGGAGATTGGGAAGGAGCACTATGAATGGGCGGTATGGATGAACTAAAAGTCCTGACGATGGAATACGAAAAAAGGGTAGGCACATGATCACAAGTTTCTTCAAATCTTGCAGGGCTAGCACACTCCAATTCGCTGACAGATATATGATATGAGGAAAGTTTCTTCAAATCTTGCAGGGCTAGCACACTCCAATTCGCTGACAGATATATGATATGAGGGTAGTTACTGAGCTTCTCTGTGAAGAACACGATTGGTTGCTAAACTTCTATCCTGCCAACTGCTATAAAGTGTTGTTGACACACTTAACATGACAATACTAGGCGACACCTATAAAGATCATTGCCACATCATCTGCATAGCCATATCTCTGGTCAGCTCCTTCTAGATCATAGATAAGAGCAGTAACCAGAGCATATAGGATAGGAGAGAGGGGGGACCCTTGAGGGAGGCCGCAAAGAAGGTCGATTATCTCTGCAAGCGGCGAGAGCTGGCCATAGGCAACCCGACGCCCCGAGTAAGCAGATTCACCCCGCATTGGTGATCTTTTGCCAAATGAGCTGCATTGCCTTGCGTTAATGCGCATCGTTCGGGGCTATTATTCTGGCCGTTTTGCCACTGCATATGCATTGCCTTGCGTTAATGCGCATCGTTCGGGGCTATTATTCTGGCCGTTTTGCCACTGCATCGGAGGAACAGTCGGAGCTGCTAGTAATCGCACGACCTAGCCAATATCATATATTACGGAAAGGCGAAATGAGCGACGGATGTTACTGGTAATATTCTGAGCAAATAGTACACTGTTGCTGGTAATTTTCTTAAGTTGTTCAGGGTCGTTTAGGACTTGCTGGTAAGCACACGCAAAGTTACTGGTACCACGGAACTTGGGGACGTGTAATTGCTGGTAAATTCTCTCAATTTAGTTACTACTGTTGAAAAATGACTGGTAACTAATCCAAAACTAATTTAGGTGGTTACTGATTACTCTGTGATATTATCCTCACTTTCAATATTGGCCCTATTGGTTTCGATGTCCGCTACAGGTGGGCTTGGCTGCGGAGCCAGATCTAACCAGTTAGGTCCCCATTATTAATCGCTACATGGTCAGCGCATCCAGCCATTAGCTCGATAAAGAAGTTGGGATTTTCGTCAGTCGAGTCTTAAGCATGCACAAGCATGACTGAAACCTGCATCCGCCTGCTTCCGAGAATAAGTGTTGTCGCAGAATCTTCCTGGGCTCGACTCAGATATATTTCCAAGGTCTGTGCGGGTGAGGTCTACCACTAGTGATGCATTTGTAACGAGTCGATGTGTGCCAGAAGCCTCATACAACGGTGATTGTACACTGGGTGGAGACGACGAAATTTAGAGCCATCATAAAGGCCAAGGCATAATGGGTTACAAATTTAATCGCGATCTACCGCTACGCGGTTTCACATGGTGTTCTGCCAAGCCCAAAAAAAAAACGCTTAGTCAAATCTATTCACGTTTTGTTCTTTTTACCCCGCTTTCCTGCTCTTTGCGACGTGCAACATTAATATGGACAACAGTTCCCTGGCGCCTCAAGCATCTTGGCCACAGACATACTACAATGACAACGACATACCGTTTGCGTCGCATGGTAAAGAAGCATGGCTCGAAGGTAGTGTCGAAAAGGTGATTGGGCTCAATGGATTGCCATACGCTAGGAAATCACTCTTGATCTATAATGACGACGAAAGGAACTCAGTCAAGCAGCGTCTGGTGCAAGAGGCGCGAATTCTTCGCCTCTGCCGACATACCCACGTTGTACAATTTATTGATGCATACTTTAGCTGCCAAGAAGATAAGCTGCGTTTCTCAATCGTCATGGATCGTGCAGATACTAGCTTGGAATCATATATTGCGCTAGGAAATCTTTCCACGATGGTGCCTGAGCTCGACTGGTTTGGCTGCTTAATAGCGGTTATACGCTACATCCACCGCTCCGGCATCCGACACAGAGATATCAAGCCGACAAATATTTTGGTAAAAGATGGGCGAATTCTATTGGCAGATTTTGGCATTTCTCAGATGGGTCTTGGTAAGACAATCCCGACGACTGTTCCTGGCCGAAAGGTTCCGAGAAGCGAGGCATACTGTGCCCCTGAGATAGACGAGGGCAGGACTCGTGGACGCTCAGCCGACATATTTTCCCTGGGAGCTGTTTTCTTGGAAATGTGGATAACCTGCGTCTGTCCCACGGATCGGCAATATCTTAAGAACATTTTGAAATATGGGACTACGCTTTCATATGCTAAGAATATTGATAAAGTGCAAGACTGGATTGAACAAAAGGCGTCCAGCTTAGAGGATGGAACATGGCAGTATGAGATCATCCGCCTTTGTCAAACTATGCTCTCCGCCGATCGCACCTTACGCCCCTCTGCGCAAGTCTTAGAACTCAGGCTCCTACCGATATGTACTTGCCCGCGAATCATGCCAACGACGAAAGCAGATGCCTTGATTGAGGCATGCGCACAAAGCTCAGTTGGTGATGTCCAGCGCGCCTTAGACGGAGGTGCAGACGCAAATACGCCGGGGGCAGTCCATCTCGCGTCTACGCGTGGATCAATCAAAGTCGTCTGCTTGATGCTGGGGCTGATATCGACCTCCGTAACCCAGCTGGGCAGACCGCGCTACACTGCGCCGCTCGGGAACAGTCAGCTTCTTTGGTTCAATTTCTGTTAGGGTCGATGGCCGATGTCAACGCCAGAGATGATAATGGGCAGACCGCACTACATGGTGCTGCTGTACACGGATATGTCGACATTGTGAAAATGCTGTTAGATGGTGGGGCGGACGAGGATATAGAAGACATTGAAGGGAATACCCCATACCATTTCGCAGGAAGAAAAGGGTTCATTGCTGTCTTAGATATCTTAGCCAGCCACGCCGCTACAGGCCAATAACGTAAATAGCAGAACAAGTAATCCCTAAATACAACAAATGAAAAAAAAAAAAAAAAAAAAAAACTACTGCGTTTTCCGGCTCTGGGCATCTTCATGTTTCTGCTCAGGCGATATGCGCAGCTTTAAAGAAAGTGTAAGCTCGGTGTCGGGAGAGGCAGCACCCACTTATACGGACACTTTCTTCAATTCCTGAACAACAAGCTCGTTGAAAAGTTGTTGAAGCTTTACTTCGGCCGCGACGCACTCTTCTTGGTCCGCTTTTCCTTCAGCACCCAGGCCTTCGTCGCCATGCGCGACTATACAGCGCCTCACTGCCCTCCAATATCTGTCACCCGTAATTTCACGTAATTCAGGCAGGGGATTAGACTTGAACAGCGGAAAATCTTCGCCGAGTAACCACATTCGTGTCCGTGCGTCTTGGTTAGACGGTATTGGCCATCGCCGGAGACACAATAATTCGTTGAGGGGCCTCCAGTGAGCAACCTCTAACAGGACTAAGCCCAGACTATAGATGTCATATGTCTTTCGAGACGTTTCCGCTTTCGGCGCCTCATTTTGGATGCTCGGCCACCGATAAAGGTCCCATTTTGGCTCAAGGCTGCGACCTGTTGTTTGGTTGCTCTGCGGTCGAGAAAAGTCGAAGCCGGACAGGATTGGCTGGCTAGCCTTGAATTCATCATCGTCGAACACGAAGACGACGTTGCCACTGTGTATTCCTTTATGCAACCAATCAACGGTGTGTAGATATAACAGTGAGGATGCTAGTTTCCACGCAAGGGTCATCCGCTCCCCTAGGGTCGGCTTATACTTCGCCTGACCCAGAAGGCTATGCAATGTTTTCAGTTTATCCCCCTTTTTACAGCCCTTAGGCATTGCGAATATCCATCCGTATCGGTCATGGCGAGCAGCGTCATCAATGAAGCCAATACAATTCGGTGCAAAGAGTTCCTTGGGTTTTGTGTTGTGGAGCATCTGTGCCAGAGTCATTACCCTCAATCTTGACGCTTTGTTACGCTTCAATTCCCCAATCGCATTCTCATTATGCCTCCATTCAATCCAGGATTCGAGCGTTGACCCATCGCAGATCAAGGCGCCCCTTGTGCGATCCAGCCTCGATGCGGTATTGTGGTCGTTTTCGTCTGAGTCAATGAAATAGTCTCGCAACGTGGCTCCGTCGTACTCCGGCACATTGATGAGGCCATTCCAAGCGATGTTGATGTCAATGCTGTCGTCACTTTCGAGTCTTGCAAGGATTGTATCGGCAGTACGATTTATTTCTTTCAGCCGCAACATATCCGCAAAAGCTTTGTCATTAACAACATGACTTTTTGCTTTAGAGCTATGAGAATGGCTCATTAAGCTGTTCATCGCTTCAACCATCGTCTTAAGCTCGTCGACGTTGGTGCGCGTGAGAACCAGCTCCCGATACGTCTCAGCAGTTATATCTGCAACCCGATTTTGGCGATAATCAACCACAAGCTGATGGAGTCGTTGGTTAAGGAAACTTAAGTCCCCCAAGACCTCCTCAAAAGCGTTCTTGTCTACCATGGCCCATCGAATGCGTGACGGATGAGCACCTATCTCCCGGGCGTCCGCCACTAGCTTCGACATCCATTTCTTGACAAAGCCTTGTTTTCGCACGCGTTTTTGTATCTCCTTGGATTTCGTCTCTTCGAAAGCGATTTCTAAGTTTGTGAACATCTCTGACACGTCAGATGCTCCAAGCCTATCGTGGTCTGCTGGGATTTCGATCTTCCAACGGTCATTGACTTCTCTAAACTCTTCCAGTAGCCATCTCATGCGAGAAAGTATGCCACAAAGTTCCATTGCATTGGTCCCCAAACTGGCAGCTACATCAGAATCTTCCACAGTATCGATCAACCCAACGGCTTTGCCCCAGGCAAGCAGACGGTTATACTCGATCACGAGTTTAAGTTGACACTGTTTGCAGTCTTTGGGCATGTCCACCATCAGGGAAAGAAACTTTAAAACTAATCATTGATTAGTTTGTAGTCTTATGTTTTATAAATAATACTGACCCTTTACAGAGCTGTCAAATACCTCAAAAACTAGAGACGCGACACCAATAGCGAGGCCGGCAGCTGATGCGGGATCCATTTTGACAGACTGGACCAATTCAGGGCAAAGATGAATCCTGTATATTCTTCCTGTATACTTGCTTTCGGCAAATCAGATGTGTTTGAAACCTGCTGGAACTTGTTTGGCGACGCTGTAGATGCTATGTATGACCACCCACTTGAGTGCATAGGCACGTGATGATCCTGTCTGGTTTCTGTATGCTCTTCAGAAACGCTCCTTGCAGCGGGTTGAGGACTGTTGATAAAAAAATTGTCAATGCGCTCATTTTTTCCTCGCCGTCAGTAGTGCTGACATCGCTTAAGCATTGACTGTAATGGCTGGTGCGCCAGGCGCCATGAGCGTTGCCTGTGCTGTACTCGCTTCGCCCGGCAGCGCTTAGGATTAATGACAGCAAAGGCAACGCCGCACAGGCAATGGACCTCGAGGCAAGTCGTATTAATTCGTTACCTATTGGCCACACCTCCGTGGTATTAGCAGTAATACCAGCTCGCGCATGCCACCTAAGAGCACATTTTGCAATTCTACATGCACTTCAGTACTGCATGTGCCCCTGTCACCTTTAATCACACCTAAACTGCACTGTAATTAGCCATCAGCGGGACAAAAGAAAATTAAATATTTGATAGTATTGTAAAGCACTAATTGAGACCCCATCTCATACGACTACAACATCAGCGGCGGCTTTCGCACTTGGGACTGGCGATGATTAGGACATATATTTTGCCCGACGCACAGTAGCCCTTCTCGTTTGATCGCTCGCCTGAGCCCCTTCTATCCGGCGACGCTTTCGTGGCCGGGCAGTTGTTCGCGTCATCATCAGACGGAATATTTTTCGGCCGCTCTTCCTCGTTTTCAGTAAGTCCCTTACTAAGGGCGAGTATTGAGATTTCGTTTGAGCTTACGCCACCACGACCCCGCCTGGTTAACAACCTTCAGAAGGAGTGAGCGTTATGGCCTCGGTTTGACTTTGCGAGCGCAATGAAAACTCACGCAGGCGAAAACTTTACTTTCAAAACATGGAAGGGACAAACCATCCATCTCTTGCAAAGTGCAGTCTGCCAGCCTCTACATACACAGTTCTTGCGCAGTACACCACAATCGCCGCAAATGATTGCGGCGTTCAGAAGCCAGATGTCTCAGAATGCAGCATTGTTCTGGCAGTCATGCATATCCTTTATGCTGCCCGACGCAAGCAGCATGTCTTACTTTTGAGACCAGAGTCTATTATAAGCACAGCATTTAATCTACTTCCGACGAAATGCCTTTGAGTGACCTAGATCTTTGCCCGAAGTTCGGTGTGTAAGATGCATGATCGTGTTCTTAGCCGCAGCCATTCTATTCAAACAGAGGTCCCTTAACATTCGCTGCAACGGAGAGCCGTATAAAACTAAGATATCTCTAATAATTGTAACTGATTTATTTCGAGATGGCGTAGCTAGAAGAGGTCCTATTTGTAGTCACGACGCCTCTTAAGCTTCGTGCAGTACCGCACTTGAAGAGATTCCTTCGAGCGCTTCGCAAACTTGTCGCAAAACCGCCAGTGGATTTCAGCCCAGGAGAGCTGCCGGCTTTCCTTTAGTTTGACCAGCCATCGATCTTCTTCTAGCGTGAATATTCTTCGTGCACTGCCCTCAGTGACAGCCGCAGAGCCCCGACGGTGCCGATCGGGCTCTCTCTGCTTTCTTGTCGTTTCTGCCCCATGCTTGAAGCACATATCCCAGTCAAATTGGAGCTGAAAAGTTGCCTTACCGCCTAGGAAGGTGCGTTTGAGGATCACATCCTGCAAAACCCATTCATCAAACGCCGCGTCCATTGCGTCTATAGCATGGTCCTTACGGTGCGGAGCGGCCCCTGAGGCCGTATCTGGTGCGCAACCTGGATCCGTTGACTCATTGCGAATGCTTCCGTCCCTTGATGGCTCGCGTCTCGTCAGATTGGCTTGGGGCTTGCGACGCTTGCGGGGCCGCAGCTCGTCATCACTCGACTGGCAGTCAAAATCTCCCTCACTTTCAATGTCTGTCGATGACGGGTAGTATTCAGCATCGTGCACTGCCGTGATGGGAATTTCCACCTTGGAATGATTTGTGCGGCGGCTCGGCGAGGATGTGATTGATCTTTGGCTCTGTAGCCGCCGATGTGGTGAGGTTTTGCCGTCCTCAGGTGTGGGATTCCCTTCACCGGTAGACCACCGTACACTCGACTCACCCTGTTCACTGTCTGAACATTGCTGCGTCAAGTGTCGAGAACGAGTGCTGTTTATGCCTTCGTCGTCAGGCTGAGGGGTACATAATATTGGCGTTACGCATTCACCCCAGGATCTAGGTGCGGGTGACGGGCTATTGCGTCGTGACGTCGTGAGCATGGAAAATGACGTCGATATTCGAAGCTCACGCAGTGATTGCGGCGGCCAGGGAGCTCGGTTCATCACAGGCTCACAAGAAAACGGCCGAGAGCTCTGATGGGCGCGTTCGTACTCAGGCAGACGTAGTGACGCCGAACGGTACGCTGTCTTGCGGTCTTCGCGATTCGCCCTGTATTCAGAGAAAGCACCTACTGGATTTGTTAATGGCACGTCTTGTTAAACCTGCAGAAGGCACATACCTGCATTGTCCGCTTTGAAGAGTTCCTCCTCGAAAGGTTGTGTTGCATATGCAACCGAAGTCGAGTTTTGGCTCGTTTGGCTGCCTGAGCCATCGTTCGACTCGTCGCTCACATCAGATGCAGCATCGGATGAGTCGTCAGATGAAATGTAGATCAGCTCGTCATGTCCAGACAGCGGCTCCAAGAGCGGAAACACTGGCTGGGGAGCCACAGTATCGACTGCGCTCAAGCCGTCATCCTCATCG
>JAIKVE010001742.1:0-10526 GCA_024679115.1 Phytophthora pistaciae
AGGCGTCCTTCTCGTCAACAGCCCCAGCGTATCCGACCCCCGGGCCAGGGCGGGCTCGCGACATTTGGTGGAGAAGCAGGGTACGCTGCTAGCTGGAGGAGGACTTGCGTGGGCGACGACGGAAGCTTCAACCCTACGGGTATCTGGTTCGTGCGGAAGGACTGTTTTCAGAAGAGAGTGCGTGTGGCTACGCCCTGAATTGAAGAACCCCGACTCCTGTGAGCGGTAGTGACTGCTACGAGCCCAAGTGGAACGCACCTTGCGTCAAAGAGGAACGGTTCGAGACCGTTTGCGTGAAGCTTGCCTGGCGAGCGTGTGAAACGGCCCGACGATGGAGCCTCAGGACGCCATGAGCCGAGACTTGGTACTGCTGGACATCTCGACTCCGGAGGGACTTGCCGCGGTCCAAGAACTGCTTCGACTTGCAATGTAGATTAACTGCCAAGATCCCGCTGTTGCTGGAGCTGCTGCGGCTCCGAGCGTTCCTGTTGATCAAGGCTCAAGTGGAGACCTTGCCTGTCGAACCCTTCGTGTTGATGACGGTGGTGGCCAGCTTCCTGATGATGAAACCGGCGTCCTGCGTGGTGGACTTCGAGCCCAAGTTGATGGTGTACATGGTGTCCTGTGTGTTGGGCATCATGCTTACGTTGATGGCGGACCTGGTGTCCTCGGTGTCGGACACCGTGCCCAAGTTGCTGCTGAACTTGATATTCTGCCTGGTGGACAAGTTGCTCAAGTTACCGATGGACTTGTCGTTCCGCGTGGTGCACACGGCGCTCAAGTAGCTGATGAACTCGGAGTACTCCGAGGTGGACATGGTGCTTACGTTCCCATCGAACCCTGTGGCCTCCGTGGTGAGCATCATGCACAAGTCACCCATGACCGAGGTGTTATCCGTGGTGGGCGTCATGCTCAAGTTGCACATGAACTTCGGATTCTCCGAGACGGCCGTGGTGCTCAAGTAGATGTTGAACTCGGTGTCCCTCGTGGCGGACATGGTGCTCGAGTTGTTGATGGACCTGATGTTGCGCGTGGTGACCACGCAGGCGCTGATGACCGGTCGTACACTGCTACGGCTACGGTGACGTACTCACCGTTCTACTCCGTTGGAGTGCCGATTCCCGGAACCGCTCCGACTGGTGTAGGCGTTCCCAGTAACTGCGACCTTCGCTCTGACCCCAACTTGGTTTGGTTGTGCTGGTTGCACTACAGCTTCTACTGGGTGTGCTCAAGCGAATACTAGAGGCACCCCTGCTTTCGGCGCGTCGCCGGTGGCTGGTCAGCCTTTGTATGATACGCGGCGCCCGAGTCACGTTGATCCATCTTATGGTTTTGGAGGTGTGTCCTCAAGTATGAAGAACGCTATCAAGATGATCCCTCCGTTCAACTCTGATGACTCTACTGTGGAGACGGCTCGAGCGTTCTGGACCGATTTCGAGCGAGCCACTGTGGGTCTGGATGATTCGCTACGACTTGTTGCGTTCCGCAACTGCCTGAAAGGCAAGACTGCCGAGGAATGGTGGCTGTACTCTCAGATCTACGACTTCGAGACGCTTCGGATTAGGTTCCACAACCAGTTCGCATGCTTGACCCCGCAACAAATCCTGGAACGGCTCAACACTGCCAAGCGTTCCAGAGGAATATCTGCTGAAGTATGGGGTGACCAGATCTCTGAACTATGTGATGATGCTAAGTGCTTTGACCCTCTGATGAGGTATCAGTACTTCCTCTCGGGCTTACAGAACTCGGAGTGGACAACGTTGCTCCGTTCTTCGATTGTGAGCTCGATTCAAGAAGCTGTGGTCTTCTTACTCTACAACAACATGCACTTACCCGTCGAGAACGACGCGGACTTCGTCAACGAGGCCACGGACGAGGCCGTGGTCGAGAGCACCAACATGTACTTGTCCGTCGAGAACGACGCGGACTTCGCTGAGAAGATCCTGACCGAGCCTGAGGCCGAGAGCACGACTTTGATGCAGATGATGGAGTTGCTGCAGCAGAACCAGAACTTGATTGCACATCAGCAACTGGAACTGTCGCGGGGAACGCATGCTGTGACGGCTGCGTACGAGAGCCAAGTCTATCGGGTTCAACAGAGCGTCCCAGCATGGTCGTCTGCCACGGCGCTTCGGGAACCGTTCCGTGGAGTCCGTCAAGAACCCGATACATACACTCTGGAGGGTAGAGTGGTTTGCGGGAGGTGTCATACGCTCGGTTGCAGTCGCTTCCGGTGCTGGAGAGCGGACGCTATCTGCCCTAACTGCCAGACACGTGGTCATATTTCTGATGAGTGCGGTGTCTCCGATTGGAGACGAGAAGAAGGAGATGGAGAAGAGCGAGTACTGTACCGAGATGACTGGAAACCGAGCTATGCTGGGGGGAACACGAAGCAACGGACTGCGCATTACCCGACGAAGCGAACGTACGAACGCACGCTAGAGCAGAGTGCACAAGCGAACATACCTGCGCTGGAGCCACCTTTGGCCCAACATGGAACGCAGCAAGGGAGGATGGACGCGAGTGGCGCTCCTTCCGCTCGCCAATCGTACGACACCGGATGGAACGCCCGGAACGATAGAACAAGACCATTGGATGGAAACCAGAGTGCTTCTGAGTTGGTGGGCGCCGTCAGCTTCGCCGCGCCGAACTACAACAACTCTACGAATTGTGCTGTGAACGAGACGGGAACTAAGAATCGACCGATGTCTGCGCGCCGGGAACGCTCTGTCCGAGAGGAGAGACCTGCTACTGTTTCGGGCCCCGTGCCCTGGGAACTACTACTACATGGAACTGCTGTGAATGCTGAGGGGCCTGCCAAACAGGAACGCCCTGAGCACCGAGAACTACTATTGAAAGCACCTCTACGGATGGAGCGTGCGAAGGTACGAACTAGGGACACGCGCCCGCGAGAGAGGCGTGGCGAACAACTACTACCTGAAAAAGCATCTCCGAATGAGGAGAGTGCGAGTGAACCTGCTGTGATGATGGCTCCGCAAGAGGAGCCGACGACTACCCGAACTGAACTGAGACCTCCCAAGAGGGAGCGTGGCTGCGTGGAGCAACTGGAGGGTGCACCTTACTACTATGAGCCGCCTGCGTCAGGGGACCAGGTACTGGAACGCTCAAGTGGCCCTGCCCAAGTTGCCGCTGTGATGAAAGATGAAGACCCAGGCGTCAGAGAGAACGCCGTGGATGAAGAACGAACGCCAGGGGTTCCGCGTGCCGAGCCCTTCAGGAAGGAAGGGCCGTCGGTGAAGTCAGACGAGGTTGCTGCCGTTCCGAACGGTGGTTCCGCGTGCCGAGCCCTTCAGGAAGGAAGGGCCGTCGGTGAAGTCAGACGAGGTTACTGCCGTTCCGAACGGTGAGGCACCTGTCGAACATGAGAAAACTACAACTACTACTGTGAGCGTGTGTACGGACCCGAAGTGTCGGTGCCGCGAGTCGTTGCCTGTCAAGATCAAGAACATTACTTTCGGAGTACCAGGAGTTGGGAGCCAACAACCTAAAGTCCGAGCTGTGGACATTGGCGCTCCTGCGTTAAACAAGAACCTACCTTACAACGAATTGACTGCGAACGAACTCGTCGAGCTGGACGACCCCAACTACCCAAGTGACACGACTGAATTTACCCCGAACCTGAAGATACTACACGAGAACGCTGCTGATGAATACGTTCCTCGAACGCTAGATGAAGATGCTACCTTGGCTCATGGAGAACGGGTGGTGGCCGCGACTGCTAATTCCGCGGACCCCGTTGCTAATACTTATTGCGAAGAGCCTACAACTGAAATGGACGAAACGACTACCAAGGAGGACGATACGGGATGTCCTCCCCCTCATGTGAGACTGACTACACCGGACGAGCGCGATACCTTTGCACGGGACGCTGCAACCGTGGTGATGAAACTGAAGAGAGAGTATGGTTCGGAACTAGAAGAACGGACCTCCCCTCGGAACGAGATTGAGCCGACGAAGAAGATGAGCGAGAACGCTGCTCTCGGCTCGAGAGCGCTTCGAATCCCTGTGATACGATCTGAGAGTTCCGATGAACGAGACGTCGGGGGTGGAGCTGAAGTCGCCAAGGGCCCCGCAATCACTGCAAGCGCTCCCCGGATAAGCACGGTGTGCTGCAACAGCTCCGACGAGCGAGATGTCGGAGGCGGAGCTGATGATCATGGAGGTTCCGCCGGTCGTGGTGGTCTCGTCGAAGTCGGGGAGGGCCCGACTTCCGACTCGGTTGCTGGTACGGCTGTTCGCCGTGGAGGTGGTGCCCGTGCAGGGGCTGCACGGATTCGCCTCGGTGCTATCATCGAAGTCGGGGAGCTTCATGCTCCCCACCAAGGATGCGTTGTGGCTGCTTCCGGAGAAGAAGTTGAGTTCGGCGCCGTGGAGACGCCTAGTGGGAACGCAAGTTGCTGTGCCGTGCCGCTTTTGAACGATCGCTGTGATGATATGGAACGCTTCGCCAGAGAACGCAAGAACGCCGCGTGGATTAATGCTCTACTTTTCGTTGCCCTTCTGGGGACGATAGCTCTGGTGAGCTACGTATGCCTCTTTAATGGGAGGCCGGTGTCATGCTTGATGATGTGCTCTTCGGCTAGAGCGTAAGGATGAAGGCGGTCAAAGTGTCCGCAACAAAGCTGGAGGAATTGAGTCTTTCTGGTGGCTGAGATTTTCGATATTTGGATTGGTACGGCTGCGACCGTACCTTGCATTTTGGGAACGTTCCAGACTAAGTGGGACGCCGCATGGATACACTTTGGAGAGACAAAGTTGGTGAGAGCTAGTGTGCTCAAACCAGAAGGACCTAGGAGCTGGCCTCGCTCGTCACGAAGGTCTTCATACTGTTGCTGCTGTTGGTGGCTCTCGCGTCGCCGCTACTACTACTGTGTTCGAGCCACATGCATTCGCCCCGATGGCTACATCCCGCCGGTACTGGGACCTCGCCCTGCACCCGATGTCTGCCGAGGACGGCAGACTTCAAGTCGGGGAGAATGTCCCGTACCCGGGTATACGGGCTGCGTGCCAGTGGGTCGGGTGCCAGGCTCGGTGTGCTCTGGAAGGCTGTCGGTGAGCGGCGACCTCGGCTCGTTGCCATGACTGGCAATATGGATACATTTCAGATGGATGTTGAAGTGTACCAATGTAAGGGTACACCGTTGGCTTGATGACCCGAGGTCTGCGAGAGGGACCGTGGCACACGCGCGGGAGGACGAGTGTCGGGACTGGATGCGAGCCAGCATGAACGTAAGTAGACGGGTTGTCATACTCTGGGACGGGAGTTCCGCTTCGGAAGGAGTGTCATCTTTATGAGGGGCGGTCCTGTCGACCGCCGCCTTTAGCTTTTCACTGTCAAGAATCCGCCCTGCCTAACAAACAAACAAGGAACCTTTTTGCATTTACTAGCGCCTCTTACACTACTCCATTCCACTTCGGCCGCCTCGGCCTCCGGCCCCGCCGCGCAGGCGTCCTTCTCGTCAACAGCCCCAGCGTATCCGACCCCCGGGCCAGGGCGGGCTCGCGACATTTGGTGGAGAAGCAGGGTACGCTGCTAGCTGGAGGAGGACTTGCGTGGGCGACGACGGAAGCTTCAACCCTACGGGTATCTGGTTCGTGCGGAAGGACTGTTTTCAGAAGAGAGTGCGTGTGGCTACGCCCTGAATTGAAGAACCCCGACTCCTGTGAGCGGTAGTGACTGCTACGAGCCCAAGTGGAACGCACCTTGCGTCAAAGAGGAACGGTTCGAGACCGTTTGCGTGAAGCTTGCCTGGCGAGCGTGTGAAACGGCCCGACGATGGAGCCTCAGGACGCCATGAGCCGAGACTTGGTACTGCTGGACATCTCGACTCCGGAGGGACTTGCCGCGGTCCAAGAACTGCTTCGACTTGCAATGTAGATTAACTGCCAAGATCCCGCTGTTGCTGGAGCTGCTGCGGCTCCGAGCGTTCCTGTTGATCAAGGCTCAAGTGGAGACCTTGCCTGTCGAACCCTTCGTGTTGATGACGGTGGTGGCCAGCTTCCTGATGATGAAACCGGCGTCCTGCGTGGTGGACTTCGAGCCCAAGTTGATGGTGTACATGGTGTCCTGTGTGTTGGGCATCATGCTTACGTTGATGGCGGACCTGGTGTCCTCGGTGTCGGACACCGTGCCCAAGTTGCTGCTGAACTTGATATTCTGCCTGGTGGACAAGTTGCTCAAGTTACCGATGGACTTGTCGTTCCGCGTGGTGCACACGGCGCTCAAGTAGCTGATGAACTCGGAGTACTCCGAGGTGGACATGGTGCTTACGTTCCCATCGAACCCTGTGGCCTCCGTGGTGAGCATCATGCACAAGTCACCCATGACCGAGGTGTTATCCGTGGTGGGCGTCATGCTCAAGTTGCACATGAACTTCGGATTCTCCGAGACGGCCGTGGTGCTCAAGTAGATGTTGAACTCGGTGTCCCTCGTGGCGGACATGGTGCTCGAGTTGTTGATGGACCTGATGTTGCGCGTGGTGACCACGCAGGCGCTGATGACCGGTCGTACACTGCTACGGCTACGGTGACGTACTCACCGTTCTACTCCGTTGGAGTGCCGATTCCCGGAACCGCTCCGACTGGTGTAGGCGTTCCCAGTAACTGCGACCTTCGCTCTGACCCCAACTTGGTTTGGTTGTGCTGGTTGCACTACAGCTTCTACTGGGTGTGCTCAAGCGAATACTAGAGGCACCCCTGCTTTCGGCGCGTCGCCGGTGGCTGGTCAGCCTTTGTATGATACGCGGCGCCCGAGTCACGTTGATCCATCTTATGGTTTTGGAGGTGTGTCCTCAAGTATGAAGAACGCTATCAAGATGATCCCTCCGTTCAACTCTGATGACTCTACTGTGGAGACGGCTCGAGCGTTCTGGACCGATTTCGAGCGAGCCACTGTGGGTCTGGATGATTCGCTACGACTTGTTGCGTTCCGCAACTGCCTGAAAGGCAAGACTGCCGAGGAATGGTGGCTGTACTCTCAGATCTACGACTTCGAGACGCTTCGGATTAGGTTCCACAACCAGTTCGCATGCTTGACCCCGCAACAAATCCTGGAACGGCTCAACACTGCCAAGCGTTCCAGAGGAATATCTGCTGAAGTATGGGGTGACCAGATCTCTGAACTATGTGATGATGCTAAGTGCTTTGACCCTCTGATGAGGTATCAGTACTTCCTCTCGGGCTTACAGAACTCGGAGTGGACAACGTTGCTCCGTTCTTCGATTGTGAGCTCGATTCAAGAAGCTGTGGTCTTCTTACTCTACAACAACATGCACTTACCCGTCGAGAACGACGCGGACTTCGTCAACGAGGCCACGGACGAGGCCGTGGTCGAGAGCACCAACATGTACTTGTCCGTCGAGAACGACGCGGACTTCGCTGAGAAGATCCTGACCGAGCCTGAGGCCGAGAGCACGACTTTGATGCAGATGATGGAGTTGCTGCAGCAGAACCAGAACTTGATTGCACATCAGCAACTGGAACTGTCGCGGGGAACGCATGCTGTGACGGCTGCGTACGAGAGCCAAGTCTATCGGGTTCAACAGAGCGTCCCAGCATGGTCGTCTGCCACGGCGCTTCGGGAACCGTTCCGTGGAGTCCGTCAAGAACCCGATACATACACTCTGGAGGGTAGAGTGGTTTGCGGGAGGTGTCATACGCTCGGTTGCAGTCGCTTCCGGTGCTGGAGAGCGGACGCTATCTGCCCTAACTGCCAGACACGTGGTCATATTTCTGATGAGTGCGGTGTCTCCGATTGGAGACGAGAAGAAGGAGATGGAGAAGAGCGAGTACTGTACCGAGATGACTGGAAACCGAGCTATGCTGGGGGGAACACGAAGCAACGGACTGCGCATTACCCGACGAAGCGAACGTACGAACGCACGCTAGAGCAGAGTGCACAAGCGAACATACCTGCGCTGGAGCCACCTTTGGCCCAACATGGAACGCAGCAAGGGAGGATGGACGCGAGTGGCGCTCCTTCCGCTCGCCAATCGTACGACACCGGATGGAACGCCCGGAACGATAGAACAAGACCATTGGATGGAAACCAGAGTGCTTCTGAGTTGGTGGGCGCCGTCAGCTTCGCCGCGCCGAACTACAACAACTCTACGAATTGTGCTGTGAACGAGACGGGAACTAAGAATCGACCGATGTCTGCGCGCCGGGAACGCTCTGTCCGAGAGGAGAGACCTGCTACTGTTTCGGGCCCCGTGCCCTGGGAACTACTACTACATGGAACTGCTGTGAATGCTGAGGGGCCTGCCAAACAGGAACGCCCTGAGCACCGAGAACTACTATTGAAAGCACCTCTACGGATGGAGCGTGCGAAGGTACGAACTAGGGACACGCGCCCGCGAGAGAGGCGTGGCGAACAACTACTACCTGAAAAAGCATCTCCGAATGAGGAGAGTGCGAGTGAACCTGCTGTGATGATGGCTCCGCAAGAGGAGCCGACGACTACCCGAACTGAACTGAGACCTCCCAAGAGGGAGCGTGGCTGCGTGGAGCAACTGGAGGGTGCACCTTACTACTATGAGCCGCCTGCGTCAGGGGACCAGGTACTGGAACGCTCAAGTGGCCCTGCCCAAGTTGCCGCTGTGATGAAAGATGAAGACCCAGGCGTCAGAGAGAACGCCGTGGATGAAGAACGAACGCCAGGGGTTCCGCGTGCCGAGCCCTTCAGGAAGGAAGGGCCGTCGGTGAAGTCAGACGAGGTTGCTGCCGTTCCGAACGGTGGTTCCGCGTGCCGAGCCCTTCAGGAAGGAAGGGCCGTCGGTGAAGTCAGACGAGGTTACTGCCGTTCCGAACGGTGAGGCACCTGTCGAACATGAGAAAACTACAACTACTACTGTGAGCGTGTGTACGGACCCGAAGTGTCGGTGCCGCGAGTCGTTGCCTGTCAAGATCAAGAACATTACTTTCGGAGTACCAGGAGTTGGGAGCCAACAACCTAAAGTCCGAGCTGTGGACATTGGCGCTCCTGCGTTAAACAAGAACCTACCTTACAACGAATTGACTGCGAACGAACTCGTCGAGCTGGACGACCCCAACTACCCAAGTGACACGACTGAATTTACCCCGAACCTGAAGATACTACACGAGAACGCTGCTGATGAATACGTTCCTCGAACGCTAGATGAAGATGCTACCTTGGCTCATGGAGAACGGGTGGTGGCCGCGACTGCTAATTCCGCGGACCCCGTTGCTAATACTTATTGCGAAGAGCCTACAACTGAAATGGACGAAACGACTACCAAGGAGGACGATACGGGATGTCCTCCCCCTCATGTGAGACTGACTACACCGGACGAGCGCGATACCTTTGCACGGGACGCTGCAACCGTGGTGATGAAACTGAAGAGAGAGTATGGTTCGGAACTAGAAGAACGGACCTCCCCTCGGAACGAGATTGAGCCGACGAAGAAGATGAGCGAGAACGCTGCTCTCGGCTCGAGAGCGCTTCGAATCCCTGTGATACGATCTGAGAGTTCCGATGAACGAGACGTCGGGGGTGGAGCTGAAGTCGCCAAGGGCCCCGCAATCACTGCAAGCGCTCCCCGGATAAGCACGGTGTGCTGCAACAGCTCCGACGAGCGAGATGTCGGAGGCGGAGCTGATGATCATGGAGGTTCCGCCGGTCGTGGTGGTCTCGTCGAAGTCGGGGAGGGCCCGACTTCCGACTCGGTTGCTGGTACGGCTGTTCGCCGTGGAGGTGGTGCCCGTGCAGGGGCTGCACGGATTCGCCTCGGTGCTATCATCGAAGTCGGGGAGCTTCATGCTCCCCACCAAGGATGCGTTGTGGCTGCTTCCGGAGAAGAAGTTGAGTTCGGCGCCGTGGAGACGCCTAGTGGGAACGCAAGTTGCTGTGCCGTGCCGCTTTTGAACGATCGCTGTGATGATATGGAACGCTTCGCCAGAGAACGCAAGAACGCCGCGTGGATTAATGCTCTACTTTTCGTTGCCCTTCTGGGGACGATAGCTCTGGTGAGCTACGTATGCCTCTTTAATGGGAGGCCGGTGTCATGCTTGATGATGTGCTCTTCGGCTAGAGCGTAAGGATGAAGGCGGTCAAAGTGTCCGCAACAAAGCTGGAGGAATTGAGTCTTTCTGGTGGCTGAGATTTTCGATATTTGGATTGGTACGGCTGCGACCGTACCTTGCATTTTGGGAACGTTCCAGACTAAGTGGGACGCCGCATGGATACACTTTGGAGAGACAAAGTTGGTGAGAGCTAGTGTGCTCAAACCAGAAGGACCTAGGAGCTGGCCTCGCTCGTCACGAAGGTCTTCATACTGTTGCTGCTGTTGGTGGCTCTCGCGTCGCCGCTACTACTACTGTGTTCGAGCCACATGCATTCGCCCCGATGGCTACATCCCGCCGGTACTGGGACCTCGCCCTGCACCCGATGTCTGCCGAGGACGGCAGACTTCAAGTCGGGGAGAATGTCCCGTACCCGGGTATACGGGCTGCGTGCCAGTGGGTCGGGTGCCAGGCTCGGTGTGCTC
>JAIKVE010001743.1:0-10525 GCA_024679115.1 Phytophthora pistaciae
CGTAAGATTGATGAGCTGATAAGCAGCGCGCTCGGTGCCACGGCGGCGAGTATGAGCCCGCGGGGGGTGGGGGCCGCCGCAGCAATCGAGCACACCGCGTCGATAGGTTGCATGATAGATTGGATAGATCGGTAGATTGGTAGATGCGTGTATGCGCTCTTGACAGCAGCGCTCGGTGCCACAGCAGCGAGTATGAGCCCGCGGAGGGTGGGGGCCACTGCAGCAACCGAGCACGAACTGAAAAGTGAGAGGAATCATCGACGGTTCGAGACGTCTCAAGTCGCGCCACATCAAGGGATCATTCGGAACTATCCTTAGCACTTTTCGGGGATGTATTTTATGCGTTGATACTTTACACTAATGTAATGTTTAATTAACGGTAACCGGTTTTAACGTCAGTCTAGGTTGGTGTTGACTGGCGAGTGTTCTTCATGGAGGCGAGAGCATGCCGAAGGTCCGTTTTTCATTTGACAATCGCACGTGCTTCGTACTAATGGCCGGGTATATGCTGCGGCTGCGAAGCAGGCGCAAGAGATGCCCATGGCTCGTGCGGGTTGCATTATCTAGGTACCTTAGCCGATTATTTTGACCTGTTGCTCCTTACGCAATATCTAAAAAGTGACTTTCATGAATTTAACCAACATTGCCATGTACCTATCCCAGCCTTCGCGAAGCCTAGTTCGGCACTAGAAAAAGCGCTACCAGCCCAACTCTCTAGTGTAAGTATATACTACAGTAGTAGTGCATGACTATATTCGACACGTTTTTTCCAAACTGCGTAGCTTCGTGCTTTAAAAATGGATACTTAGCCTGTTATAATAAGTGTACCACGGCAAAGGTCGAATACATGTACAGCAACTCGATACATGAAAATCGTCGTGTGCAGTTATTTTGAGCATTGGTGACTCTCAACTTGTTTATCGTTATATGTACTTATAAACTCAATGGTGGTCGCAGAGAGGTGTAGGAGAGTGTACTTGTTTATCGTTATATGTACTTATAAACTCAATGGTGGTCGCAGAGAGGTGTAGGAGAGTGTTTTTAAGGATTTTAAGGTGTCTGGAGAACTTTGAGTCATATAAACAGGTTAGACTCCTTTTGGTTCCCCAAAAAGTGACTCATATACCTTGTATGCATATAAGCTGGCACAATACAAAAAGTAAGTCAATTTTTTGGTTCCGCTAAAACCTGAATCATTTAAATGGTGGGGCTCATATAGAGAGGATCATATAAACAGGTTTGACTGTATCAAGTTATAGAGGTGCGACTCACCGAAGGCGATACACGCATCCAGGCCACTGTGCCACACAGCAGCGCCACCGCAGAGACTCGTGCTTTCCACCCGATTGACACACAAACACATAAGGTGGGGCGCAGAAGCTTACGCGCATCCAAGCCATTTGCTAAGAAGTTGTGCTGTAGGGCGCCGCTCGCACGAAGATCAAGGGGGACGTAGAACAAGGGGCGATACAGAAGCTTACGCCTACCCATATCATTTGTTAACCGGTTATGTTGTATGACATTGCACCGTTGACTACAAGACGCCCAAGGCTGCACGAAATATGACTAGGGCGACGAAGACTACGTCGAGGAGGAAGTGTTTCCGGACGAATAGGAAGAGAAGAGCGTGGAGAATGGAACCGAAGGACATGGAGGAAGTGGGGGGGGGGAGTCCAAGGGCACGGAGGAAGAGGGCGAAATGGAGGCGAACAAAGTTGAGGCGAAGGGGGAAGATAAGGCAGGCAACAGCGTGATGTCAGCCGTCAACAACGCGTTCAAATTGAACGAGAAAGTAGTCGACGATGATGACTGTTCGGTGATGACGACGACGAGACCACCAGTGTCGCTGCTGCCGTCAGCTACGATCATGACTTGTTCGATGATGAGGACGATGAAGAGACGACCAACAACATGGTGGACTAGGAATAAGGTTCGTTGTGTTTTTTTGGGTCGGAATAATCCAATTCCCCCCCCCCCCCCCCCCCCCCCCCCCCACTCCTACCCCACCTGGCTCTGGGGTGGGCTTTTGGGGGATAAATTAAAAATCACTCTCACCCGTGCGCTCTAAAACCCCATCCCATCTGACGCCATTGGCTAATTATAAATAGACTCTCCCCGAAACGTCGTACACTTTGTCTTCTTTTTCCCTCACCAGGAAAATTGACATGACAGCGCTGACGGTCTGTCTGTTGCCCGGCACCGGGATGCGGCCGCACCTACAAGGTGGACAAGGTCGACAGTCTGCGGCGTCACTGCTCCTGTGACCATAACCTTCGTGTCACTGTGAAGAGCGCACGCGTGTCGACTGAAGAAACGCATCGTAAACAGCGCATCTATAGTGCTCGCTATAGATCGAAGCAACAGAAGACCCAGGCACGACAGCAGACGTACCACTGGGAGCATCTCACGGAGGACGACGCAGACGTCGTCGGAGCGTACGGGAGCGCATCGTGCCCGGTAGAGTACGACGCCTCGTCTATTCCCGGAAACGGCCTGTTTACCGTTGTCGACCTCATACCAGGGGACATCGTGGCGTGGTACGCCGGCAAGTTCACGACAGTCGAGCCTACCGACAAGGCCTACGCTATTGCAGCCACGGGTGGGTTCATCGACGGTCTACGAGTGCCGCAACGCGGACAAGGGCTTGGAAGCTTTGTCAACCGATAATCGCGAGAGATGTGTGGAAAACGGAAGAACTGCGAGCTCGTCGGAGGATGAAGCTCTAAGCACTAGATCGATGTGGAGTTAACCAGCAAAATTTAAGCAGGAAATGAGCTATTTACAACCTACAATCGAGGTTATCGACTCAGTTAGCCTACCCGCTAATGCTACTACGAATAGTAGACAAACGCTTCATCCTGTTTGCTCTCACTCGCATCTTCGTCCTCTTCGCTGTTCACAAGAACATCGTCGATGTGAGTGTATTCGTCCAAGTCCTTGACATCCACTTTATTGGCGTTAAGGACCAGCGTTTCCACTCCATCGGGGTCAAGCCGATTGCGCAACTTTGAGTGAAGAAAGGCGTGAGTGGAGAAGTTCCTCTCAGCTGCAGCGGTCGATCCAGCACAGCAAAATATCTGTTCTGCGACCAACTGGAGCAAACCATAGTGTTGGAGTCCACAGCAAAATCGATCGCCGGGAGCAGGCGCTCACCCAGCAACTTTCATTGTCGCAACGATCCTCCTTCAGTCCCGTAACGTATCGGTGAAACACCGACAGCTGCAGAAGCACTTGGTCAGCTTGACCCTCGCCAGACCACGTCGCAAGGGATGACTCAACAGACGTCCGGGTTGCCACATCCATGCCTTCTCCGCGAAACTGGGGTCCAGCAAGTTGGCGAGACCATGAGCGTCTCCGCAGACAAACTCAAATCTCTCATCCACGATGTCCTTCACTGTTTTCAGCTCTCGTTACGCCAGACATGTCGCGTGAAACTCATTCGGCAGATCCAGGAATATTTTGTAGACCTCTGAAATTGGGGTGATGTCCTTCTCACACCTGGCGAGTTATTGTACTGGCCACTCGCATAGATACACCATTTTTGACGACCCAAATTTTGTACTTCTAAGATGAATTTCGGGAAAGTACAAATATCAATAGATTCGTCTGCGTCTCGAGAAGCTCGCTCTTGTGTAATCATATCCACTTTTCGGCGTCCTAAATGGTCAAAATATAGCTTGAAAAACTTGTCTCCTCGAATCAGCGTTTTCAGTTTAGCGTGCGACATGTAATCTATGCAAACATATGTGATTTGAGGCCGTATGATCACGTTTGTATCGGGATTCAAATAGAAAGGAGAAAATTAGGAGATTTGAAAGCACGCTAACTTCATATTGCAATGTCAAATTCGATCGTAACGCTGAGTTTGCCGACCTCGATCTTCATGTCCAAAGCGCCTTGTGAGCATCAATATATATCAAGGTAGAGTGAAAGATGTTAGGAATACGTGGCTGTGTTCTGTTAGAGCTTTTGTTTTGTATTCTTTTCACGAAATGAAATACAGCAATAATTTCTCCAAAATATTAGGTTACGAAAGTCGGCTTCAAGCTGAGTGTGTGGAGTGAGTTTAACGCCGTCTCTTAGATGAATGTTGTTAATGCATTGATGCAACACTGATCTTTCTTTTAAGCCGCTGTTTGGCGTCTAGGGCGCTGTAGTTCCGGAGAAACTTCAATTATTAAAAATGGTGTATCAATGAGCGTGGCCAGTACAATAGCTGGCGACAACCCTCAACAACGACGAACCCTTCTTCAGCATGGGTACGAAATCGCTTCCGGTGACGAAGGTAGAAACCATCGTCCGCTTCTGAAGCTGGGACTTCTTCTTCGCATGCATGAAGTTGCACATGGAGACTATTGAGAGGAGTATCGACTCGGTAGCCAACACAGTGTCTAGACAGGCGAGCAACTAGCCCCATCTGGTTCCGCTTGAAGAAAACGACCAACTCCGACCACCCGTCTTGCAGCGACTTAAACCAGAACAAGCGCTCGAGCATGTCCTTCGCCATCGTGCGTGACAGACACATCCGATTTCAAAAAAAGAAGGGCAGTTCTCCGAACATAGCCATGTCGTTAATCACCGCCATCCCGTTGATATCCGTCCATCTGTCCGTCTCCAACGTCACGACTCGCCCACACAAGCTCGCTGTACGGCGATTGACCGACTTGGCATACGCCAGGTCGAGTAAGCCATTTGCCAACTGATATGACGGCGACAGGGTTCAGGACTTGGAGTGCTTCAAGAAGAGTGTTGTGCATCATCTAGATGATGGAGCCCATTCAGCGCCGGGAGTGCATCACATCATCTTGAACTAGTGGGTGAAGTTATCTGGAGGTTTTTGGACACGGTTAGACTCAGCACAAATCACAACATAAACAGCAACATTGGTACGAATAGAAGCACGATACTATCACAGCGACATAACCCATATATGTCGTGTTTCGTTTTCGATTGTGAGCTCCGAACACGCGGTAGAGCACCAGGTTCGTGTTTTGATAGGCATTAAATGCTGCCTTGAACTCGTGCCAATTAGCGAACGACTTCCTGGCGAGAGGTGGCTTCGATTTCTTGACTGCGTTGTGGGTTTTGGCTATCTTCTCCCGCTCATCCCAGGTTTATGCGGCGGCACTCGCGATGACGTGTTGACAGTTGGCCACCTGCTGCCGTGACAACACTCCGCTGCTTTTCCTCATTCCCAACTTTCGCACGTTTGGGTGGTGAAAAATCAATAGTACTTCGATCCGAGGCCGGCTTGCACTTTGGCGCTGGGACTTTCTTTCTTGCCGTTGTGGAAGGAGCAGCGGCTGCGGTGAAGGCCTTCGGGAGAGTGGCCAGCGGTACACGGGCTGCGAAGGCGAGTATCACTGTGTGCTCAGTCGAGTATGTTGGAAAAGGTGCGCCAAAGTGGAAGGCGTGCATCGAACCAAAGACGGAGGTACCCCCCCCCCCCCGAGGTTTAGACGCTAGCTTATACAATTATATACCAGTATATCTACATGCACAGGCCCAGGATCACCAACGCCATCTACGAGTCCTGGCATATCCGTGCTGCTACCAGCAGAGGCTCGCAAGGATCTCGGTCTCATGACTGAGGTACAATTCAGTACCCCGGCGACCAGCCGGTACCTCTCGGACAAGCTTGGTCGGTGTTTCTGGTGAACGCTCTACTTCTGGGGTTGTCGAGCTTTACCTTGTTCTTTTTCTAGCGGTTTTAGTTGTACTTGTGTGATAACCAAACTGTCGCCCCATTAGACCCCAAAACCAGTTATCGGTCAATTAACAGCATCCAGCCAACTATCCTGTGTTCAGTACCGAAAATAATATTTCAGCTTAACATTGCACAACAACGCATATAACACTCTGAGATCTACTTTATGTCATAAAGATCGAGATTTTAATTTGTAATACAGTCTTCATTTCACATTCTGTGTATCAGTTATAAACCTGGTAGAATATAGTAGTCTCTAAGCCACCAATTAGTTGGGCACTCTACACCAGTCGCTCTATCAAAACGTGCTCACTTCAAAACCCACTGCGATGGCAAGAAGCGCCCCAAGCACATCTCGCCACCAGCAGAATTGCTCCGCCGTCTCGCCCAAGACGCGGCACTCGTCAATGGCGACGTGACACAGTATGCCGACTCCGACAGCGATAGCAAAGCGGCCGACGACGGCACCACCGCCTCCAACTCGCCGCTCTTACACTCCTACTTTGAGAGCGGCGGGCCCGAAGCGGTCGTGACGCTGACGAACTCGCCATGACGGAGTTCCACCTACTTTGGAGCCACGAAGAGGCTGAGCTTACAAGCCAGTGGACTTCCGGCAAGGGCCAGTTCGTGATGACTACAACGGACTTCGGAATATTGTGATCGATCTGTCCAACGTCGACATGGTGCGTTCCTGCACCAAAAGATTTGCTCTATCAACTGACTACTGTTTTTATCCCGCACACTGCGCCTAGGTGATCTATTCGAATATTCGAAGTTCAAAATTTAAGATAAGTATTCGATTATAACGCTCGTTAAAATATAACCCCAAACGGTGTTCTCGGTTAAGTCCTGTATTGGTAAATAAAGCACTGTCAACCAGTGGCTTGACCCAAGTCGATATAGCTTCCCGTACGGGCGCCCTTGCCACTCGTTCTAACTTGTACGACCCGGACAAGATCTACAACTGTAGATTCATATTCCAATTCTGCAACGATGGACGCAAAAAACCTAAACAGAAGATCAACACTATCAAGGACAAGCTCGCCGTGATTGCCGAACACGAAGAGGGTGTCACCGGCAACGGCTTCACGGCGTTGCGCCAGGCACGCTGTGAGGCTGGTGCAAAGACCGCCAAAAGCTGAATGAGGCCTCCAAGAATCGCCAAGTTGCAACGAGAACGACGCGCCGTCTAAGAGGTGGAGGGCTCAGCCCCAAGCACGGCGAGATAGAGGAGCGACTCCACACCTGGATACTTGACAGGAACACCGAGGGACCTCGTGTGAAAAACAGCTTCATACGGCTATAAGCTCAGAGCATTTACCGCAAGATGCATGACCCCGATGCACCCAAGTTCGATGCATCTCCGGTGTGGCTGGCGCGGTTCAAGAAAATGAAGCAACTCGTCTCACGCCGACAGACACGACACGGACTCTTCCCGCCGATGCTGTAGAGACCTATCGGGCTTTTATCCAGCTCGTTCAGCAGCTTATCGCTGCGCACAACATCCAGCCTCGAAACATCATCAACATGGACCAATGCCCCGTTACTTTGAGACGGAACCCAAGACCATGATCGCGACAAGATGCTCACGTGAAGTACTAACGCGCAAGCGCGGAACAAGCCCCAAGCGGTTTACAGCTACCGTCTCTATCACCGAGACCGGTAAGATGCTCCATCCGCACCTTCGCTTCTCGAAGTTGAAAGCCAAGCCCACTAGTCCAGCCGGCATGCTGGTTGACGTCAGTTGCACGGGCATGTGGAACGGCGAGATCCTCTTGGATCACGCCAAGACTGTGGTGTGCGGTCGTAAGGAAACCCATCATTACCGCGAGCCAGTAATCTACTTGATCGACTCGTACGGCATCCACGTGAAGTTGAAGAGGTCACGTCGGCTGGAGCGATACAACGTCATCGTGGTCCAACCTTACCAGCATCTTACAACCACTAGACGTTGCAGTGAATCGGAACTTTTCAGGCGTACTAAAGGGGCATGTACGACGCATATATCCGCCCAGCTCTCCAGGACCCAGCGCTTCAGACGCGGACTGTCAACGCCAAGGCCCCTAGATACAATACCGTTGAGCAGTGGACTCTCGACTGGATGGCGACGCGCTCCTCCGACGACATCAAGAAGGCGCTCCAGCTTTGTAGTCTGGAGCCAAAGGAATTGCTCGATGAGGAGCAGCTGCACCCACTACTCCAGGAACTCCTCGCTCCGGACTTTGACATGGAGCGCTGGAACGCGTCCTACAAGCATCTACTGAAGCCACGAGAAGCTTACCCTCTCAGCTCCAGAATGGTACCTCCCTGACAGCGAGCGCACGGGCCTCATTTTCTGCCTTATCCACGGCCTCGGGACAGTGCGAGACGCGTTTATCGCGGGTCTGTATGACTACATGGCGTCGCGGGGCGACTTAGATGGGCTGGTGGATTCATCCTATTTGGAATCTATCAGAAACGGCAGTGCTGATCCCGGAGACCTTGAGCTCTATTCAGTGTCCAAGCCGCACAACTGCAACATCGAGATCAAGACACTAAGCACCGACTGCAACGCAGTATCGACATTTGTGTACACGAGATCTCTGCAACCCTGTAAAAAGTACAATTCAAGTCCTTTGTAAAAACTCAAAATTTCGTAAAAACTCGGTACCCAGCCCCTCCAGCTACCACAGCCCACCACTCGTTCTGGGGCCCTAATTTTAAATCACACCGAAGACAACACCAGGATGCGGCCTGTGCCTCATCTAAACAGATAGAAGGCAGAAGCCATCGAGGAGGTGAACCTACGCGGGGGTGACATCCGAACTAGCTGCAAAGTACAAGGTCCACCGCGCGACGCTGTTGAGTTAAGGCTCAAGGTGTGATCAAGGCGGCGCGACCCTCAAAGACGTTTGCAGTGGATACCCCGCGAGGACCGCCAATCACCTATCCTGAGCTCGAGAAGAAGTAAAAATAGCGTACCATTGTTATTATGCCTTTAACAATGTATCTGGTACTAAATGCATGGTTCTGGAGGTCACCGAGATGCGGCGCAATAGCTCTAAGTGTGTGACGACCGAGTGCCTCATGATCATGGGCGCGCGTTTTGAGCCAAGACGACTGTCAGATCGATCGGAGCGCGCGGTGCTGGAGTACTTACGCCGTTTCCGTCTCCGTCTGCACAACAAGCTATCAATCCGACGCATCACTTATCGTGGCACCAAATAGCGTTCTGAGCTTGAGATAACATTTGTTTTTAATTGATCTCAAATTTGAATATTTAGTGATTAGCTTAAAATTATTGTTTGGCGTTTTCATAATGTTGCGAGAGCATTTGGAGCGAGCACGCGCTGGTCTACGGAGAACAAAAGTATCGTCTTAGTATTTCCTGATCACAGCAAATACAATCACGTGTACAATATGGATTAAACATCAGTTATTGTTGATATGAATCCTAGTACTACGTTCACTTTCACCGGTGATAAGAACGTCGACGTGGTCCAGTCGATGACGGAAAATGCACTTCGAGCATCCGTTTTCTTGTGTGCTTCGGCAACAGGAAGAAAAGATGCCTCCGCTAATTGTATATGCCGGCGCTCCAAATGCTGACGTACACCAGGAGCTTTTGAACCACCCCTGCACCGCAATCGGCAGTGCAGCGAAAAGCATACTGCGACGAGCGCGTAATGCTGGACTGAAACGATGAGTAAATGCATACTCTGTCCGAATAAGTTTTCATTTTAAGTTTGAAAACGTGTTTTACTAACTGTAGGTTTGGGGCCTGGAACAAACAACCAACGGCTTCTTCTGCTGGACAGCCTAAAACCTCACAAAGTGGCAAGTGCGCGCGTCAAGTTGGAGGAACATTACTGCTCGGAGGTAGAGCTTATTCCACCAGGGATCACGGGGCTCGCTCAACCGATGGACGTATCGGTGATGCGTTTCTTGAAGTCAAGATGCCGAAGACTCTACGTTAACTACCATACCAACCACGACTCACCAGGGTTTTTTGATGACGCAGATAGTGCTGCTGGTGTGGGAAACTATTAATGAGAAGGGCATCGCTAGGGATTCGTGAAGGCAGGGCTCGTGCCCATCGGACCGCGAGAGGGTGACGGCACCTTCAGAAATCCGAAGCCGACGAGTGAGTATGTTAGCATAGAAGAAGAGTCTGAAACTGAAGAAAACTTCATGGATTTTTTACTTTAATAAAAAATGGATGTTAGGGTCTCTTTTAAATCTAATAGTTTGCATCAAAAACACAAATATACTGGTTTACACAAGTGTTTTACAAAGTATCGCAGGATGGAGGCTTAAATGGCCTCTTATCTTATTTTTATGACTTTTATATTTTACAAAGTATCGCAGGATGGAGGCTTAAATGGCCTCTTATCTTATTTTTATGACTTTTATGGTGCAATACGTTCGAGCGCACTCCCAAGAAGGTATGTATCCGAAAGCTCATGTAAGACACTATGGGCTTGCAGGTTAATCGAACGTTTACGCTGGTGTATTACCTTACAAAGGCCTATTCGTGCTTGATTATCAAGATCTAGCGGTGTCGTCGTACTACACGCCAAGCCACCTACATGTCGTGTACGAATTGCTCAAAGTAACTTAATAATCGCTAGGCGTTGGCTGTCTGAACAACCACCTTCAAACTTCAACATATGGAGCATAGCTCTGGTATCGCGGTGCCCCGCATATTCAATCAGCGCCTCGCGGTATCCAGCATGGTATTCGCCCTTAACACTTCGATGCATTTGGGCATAGCGTCGGTATCGCGGTGCCCCGCGTTAACGAATCGTCAGCTAGCGCGCCACGCACGATACCACGGCG
>JAIKVE010001744.1:0-10518 GCA_024679115.1 Phytophthora pistaciae
GGCGCTGGCGGTGGCGCTGCTGGCCGTGCGGGCGCAGGCGGGTGTGATCCACGTTAAGGTGCACGGCGCGCAGTTGAGAGGCGGCGCAGAGACGGACAGGAAGCAGTCAGTGGCTCTGGCGGAGGCGACGGAGGCCCAGACTTCCATGTGCGAACTTGTCGGAGCGTATCTATAGTGTGCCCTACTGAGCTCTGACAATGGCGTTGTTGCTGTTTGCTGCAGCGACTGGACGGGTCAAGGGCTGACGTCGTGGAGTGAAGTGGAGGGGAACTTGACGTCCACGGTGGAGACGCTGTACGGCTCTCTGGCTGGAGAATGAATGGGTGGTGAGTCTGGGAGGCGGGGAAATGTACTGATGCTGGCTGTGTTGCTGCTGTAGGAATATTTCCTCCAATGCGTTGGGGGCGGTTGTGTTCACGGAGACGTTCGAGGAGCTGCAGACGCTGTACGGGGATTGTTTCTGTCTGGGTGGGGGAGAGTTTAGAGCTAATGGTTGTCGGGCTGGTGTCGTACTGTAGGGATTGTTCGAATGCGTCGCTGACGCAGCTAAACGTGAACATGACGTACTTGGAGACGGTGAACGCGTCCCACAACCTCTTTTCGTCGTTCGAGGAGATTGAGTTGGCGACGACCGTCGAGACGCTGTGAGTGACGGAAGCGTTGGAGCACGTGGTGGAGGTGTTAGAGGGGGTCTAATGGGACACCGTTTTTTTGTTAGGGATTTGTCGTGGAACCAGTTATCCGACTGGAAGAACTTCAAAGTGCCAAGAGACTTGAGGGTTTTGTACGTGCTTGGATGAGAAGGGGGTACGAGATGTTGGTGCTGATCTTGATGTGCGATGTTTGCTTCACAGAAATGTCAGTCACAACGCAATTGGAGACTTCTCGGGCTCCAATTTATCGTCATCGGCCGACTTGACATCAATGTACGTACCCTGCGCACAAAACTTCTTACTGAGTTTGATCTTGTGATCCACTAAATTGACTCCTTTCTTTCTATTTGCGCAGTGACTTGTCGTCCAACAATTTGACCGCCGTGGTTGGTGTGATTTTCCCGAGCAACCTCACAACGCTGTACGCACCTGTAGTCCAACCGACCTTGCTGTATCGGGACGCACTCCCACTAACACCTACTTGTCATGTCTCCAGTGACCTGAGCAACAACAGTATCGAGACCTTCGAGGTTCGCGAGACGGACCTGGCTTTGCTGTCCAGCCTCACCTCCTTCAAGATGGACGACCTACTGCAGTCTGATTGCCCGACCAGTGGCGCAACAACAGAATCAATCGGCAATGTCCAGATTTGTGTCGTCTCCGGTACGATCGTGGTCAACGTTCTTTGTGAAGGAGTCTCGCTCTAACCGCTCCGTGCTTTGCGCCACAGACTCTGTGTTCCAAACGGCGTACTTCCGCACTAAAAGTGGTAGGATGTACCTACCTGACCAATTGGACGGATGTTCTCGATGTCCATCTAATCACCTTGGTGTATTTGTTGTTGTCCTGTTCCAGCGTGGCAAGCAAACTCAACTATCGTGTATCTGAGCGTGATCGTGAGCGCCTTGATAAGTCTCTGGTTCATCGCGCTGTTGGTGGCTCACACGATTGAAAGGCGCCGGCAGCTTGTGGCCGGAAAGACGAAGAAGATTCCGGAAGACATGCAACGCGACACAGTGGAGATCTCGTCATCTCTTACAGCATCGAGACACTGGTCTTTGTCTAAAGAGGGCGAATTGCCCAACGACGTGCGCTTCGACAACGACTTCGCCTCGCTCCGCATCGACCCGTCCGATGTCATGCAAGTGCGCACGCTGGCTCACGGCAACTTTGCGATGACGTCGCTGGTTTACCTGGGCGACAAGCAGGCAGTCATGAAGAAGGTGACAGTTCACACGCAGGGGCAGGATCGAGACCAGATGATCGCGTTCATGGACGAAGTCCGCGTGTGCGCGAAGCTGGAGCACCCAAAGGTCGTGGCCTTCCTCGGCATCATGTGGGCCAGCCTCTCGGACCTTTCGGCCATCGTTGAATACGTCCCTCGAGGCACCTTGGCGGTACTCCTGAAGGAGAAGAAACCAGCACGGAAAAACTCACGACCGACATTTACGTGGCTCGAGTCGTCGAATGAGACGCCGAGCAAACTCTCGTTCGCTCTGCAAATTTCGGAGGCTCTTGTTTATCTACAGAGCTTTGCACCCCCAGTGATCCACGGACACCTCAGAGCAGACAGTGTGCTGCTCGGATCGTCGTGGGAGATCAAGCTGAACCGACTTGGCTACATGTTGAGCACATCGTTGTTATCCACGGAGGACCGCGCGTGGGTCGCGCCCGAGGTGCTCGCAAGCGGCGACTTTGACGACAAGTCGGACGTCTACTCGTTCGGAGTGGTGATGTCCGAGCTGGATCGCTGCAAGCTGCCGTACTCGCGCAAGGCGTCGCGCCGACAGAGCGTGGATGATGCGACAGCCTTCAAACCAAAGTTCCGAGACGACTGCCCGCCCGAAATCCTCGAGATCGCGCAGAGCTGTCTTCGAGACGACCCCGCCGAGCGTCCTACGGCCATGGAGCTCCACTACTCTCTTCGTCAGCTTCAGCGTCAAAGTCAGGGCCAGTAGCTCGGTAGGTTCGTCTTAGGTATAGTTGCAGCGGTGTAAGTGAGTGTGGATCGTTGATCTTTCGCTTAGTTAGAGCTGAGTGTTCGTTCGTTCATTGAACTGCGCGCCCGTCCTTAGGGTGGTCGATTTACTAACTATTAGCTAGCCTTGTTTTGAATGCACCTTTATACTGACAGACTGTCGCGTTCGTTGAGTTCACCGAGTTCATGAGGAGTGCTCGAGCGTCGAAATCTGACGTTGCAGACAAGTTACTGCACCTTTCAAAGATCGCGTGA
Source organism: Phytophthora pistaciae (assembly GCA_024679115.1). Taxonomy (NCBI): domain Eukaryota; phylum Oomycota; class Peronosporomycetes; order Peronosporales; family Peronosporaceae; genus Phytophthora; species Phytophthora pistaciae. The sequence goes on from JAIKVE010001744.1 coordinate 2,887, forward strand.
GCTCGCTGTATCCTATGCCCTTCACTGCCAAACTTCACAATGACGCGACGCCCGATGTACCGAAACTTGTTGGTCTGGCTTCGGGTTAAGCGGGGGTGGCTGTGTTGAAGGGGATTCCACGATTGCAGCTGGGCCATGCACTTATTTCGCCGCGAGGACTAAGACGGTCTTCTCGAGACGGCCCTCAGCGGTTTTAGCCGTCCCTGCTCAACGCAACATGGATACCGAACCGAACACTGGGCCTTTCACCATGAACACGGCAACGACCAGCGCCGGATCGGACTGTTGCATTGAAGCAAAGCAGCGCCTCAAAGCATGGCCCCCCAAAGCTCACAACATCGAAGATTCCGCGATCGCCGACCCATTCGCACAATAGGGAGTCACGCCACGCGTATAAGTCGCGACGGATAGCCTCGAGTCGCCTAAAGAAACGCCCGCCGCAGAGTTCCAAGATAGGATCGGACGCTGGGGGAACCTCTCTAGGATCTCTGGCGAGGCTTTGACTCCAAGCCCGGTCGATCGAACAACGTGAGTTCGCCCCGACTATCGCGGACACACACGCAGAGACACTGCAAAAAGGAGAAACTTTTCAAAACCTCTCGGCCGCTTATACAGCGAGACAAGCGGCGTGGAATTCATTATCAAAAGCAGCAGGGGCTCAAACCAAACTTTCTCACCGCAATGATGGCCACCGTTGGTGTGTAATTCGTGACCAAACACATGTGCCCAAAATTACTCGATTGGTACAGCGAGTTCTGCGAAACCATAATACAAAACCGGTTGTTAGTGACAGTTAACAAGTCGGCTTTCAGGTCGAATTGCTCGCCCGACACCGTACGCGCTCAAACCTGTTGGTATTGGGGTCCGCAGGGAGTGCGGCACACCGTGGGGGTGGCTTGTCAAAGTTTCGTCGCGTCTTCAGTTCACTATGGAGCAAAGCGCTGAGAGAGGCAGAAATTACTTGCAGCGTCAAGACAGTGCACTTCCGCGTAGGTTTGTATGGGCTCCATAGGGCAATTCCCCGCCCAAACTCCCGAGAAAACCCCAACCGTCCCAGCTTCCGCTTATCGCGGGCCATCTGGCTGCTCCAAACAGCAAAACAATCCCTTAGAGAACGGCCACGCCATACTCGAGCGCAGTCAAGGGCTCCAATCTCAAGAAAGCACCACCTGGAATGCCAGAATGAAACGGGCTCGCCAAACATTTCGCGCTTGACGTACAACTCGCTGAGAGCCTGGTTACGATGCCCGTTTGCAACAGTTCCGCGCTCAAACGACAAACCGCTCGCTAGGCAACAAGCAGCTCAGCTCCAGCCCGGCTTTCGGTTTACTTTCCAACCCCCCTACGCGACACACAGCGTCCCGAACAGTGAATAGCAATGGTGCAGTGGAGACTCGTGTGCGGCCTCGCCGCGCTGTACGCCGCCGGAACGGTGAAGGCCATGCCCATCGACCAGGACCCCGTGGACACGACCGATGAGCTCGTGATGCTGGACGGCAAGTTCCCCGGTTACGGTGCGTACATGGAGCAGGACACCAAGCCCAACTCGGCCACTCTGGGCACGGGCGCTGCTAGCGTTGGTGGCGTGGCCAATTACCACCCGGGCCTGCTGCATGCGTCCCTACAGGAGCGTCGCCGACTGGAGGTGACCAAGAGCACAGACATGAAGAAGCTCGAGACGTTCTTCGGCCTCGAGCTCGAGACGGACATCACCAAGCTGCCCACCAAGTACCAGCACGACCCGATCCCGTGGCCCAGCAGCTACTGGCCCGTGTACGCCGACAGCATCAACTACAAATGGGCCAAGGGCCAGCCCAGCCCCGCCGAGAAGTACGCGACGGCGTTCGGCCACGACGCCACCAAGATGATGGACGCCATCTCCGCCAAGAACGGCATCGACTCGCAGTCCAAGCGCCAGAAGTGCACGACCGACGCCGAGTGCAAGCCCCTCAAGGACGGCAGCGTGTGCGCCAAGCGTGACGGCCAGGAGTCGGGCTACTGCATCCCGACGTGGTTCGGTATCTGTCACGCCTGGGCCCCGGCCGCCATTCTGGAGGCCGAGCCCACCTGCGCCGTGGAGCGCAACGGCACCAAGTTCGAGCCGTACGACATCAAGGCCCTGATCACGCTCGCGTACGACGGCTCCAAGATCCCGACCATCTTCACGGGCTCGCGCTTCAACGGCAACGACAACGCGCCCAACAACACGGACGAGTACGGCCGCTTCTTCGACGACCGTCGTCGTGACATCTCGCCCGGTTACTTCCACGTCGCCGTGACCAACATCATGGGCCGCTTCAACCACAGCTTCGTCGTCGACATCACGGCCGGCAACGAGGTGTGGAACCAGCCCGCGCGCAGCTACGAGATCCTGCGTCTGTCGTGGACGACCCCCACGGCCGCCGCCAAGAAGTACTTCAACGTGGACAAGTACCCGTTCAACGACGCCGCCACCAAGATCGCCGTCGTCACCACGCGCTTCAGCTGGATCGTCGAGTCCGGCGTGAACGGCCCCCTGGTGGCCACGGGCATCGTGGACAAGTACACGACCAGCGCCGACTACGAGTACATCCTCGAGACGGACGAGACGTACCAGATTCTGGGCGGCGAGTGGCTCTCGGGCTCCAAGGCCAACCACCCCGACTTCCTGTGGCTGCCGGCCAGCAAGCCCGACAACTCGACGGTCACCTCGGTGGGCCTCGTGTACTCGGAGATCGAGGGTCTGCTGGACGAGTCCGTGAGCGGCGACTGCAAGAGCGGAGGCGCGGGCCAGTCGTCGACGACGACAAGAGCCCCGGCCTCTTCGACCGAGTCCTCCACTGCTGCGTCGACTGCCTCTGCTCCGGAGTCCAACGACGAATCGGCCGCCGACTCGAGCGAGAACTCCGCTGCCGCCTCGAACGACGAATCGGCCGCCGACTCGAGCGAGAACTCCGCTGCCGCCTCGAACGAGGAATCGGCCGCCGACTCGAGCGAGAACTCCGCTGCCGCCTCGAACGAAGAATCGGCCGCCAACTCCGACGAGGCTTCTGCCTCGGCCGCGTCCTCAACTGCTGGTTCGGCCGAGGCCCCGGCTGCTCCCTCAACCGAGTCATCCACCGCCGAGTCGACCGAGAGCTCTGCTGCTACTTCGACGGAAGCGCCTGCTACGGAAGCACCGGCGGCTGCCTCAACGGCGGCCTCGACAGCGTCGTCCTCTTCCTAGATCCGAAATCGAGTTCTTTATCTCTGTGCATATCAGGCGTACATCGGCGTGGTCTCCAAAGCATAAGTGAGGCAATAAAGCATGTTTGTAGATGAAAAATCAACGCCTACTTTGCACCAACACTTCGCGTACTATACCATCAAGCTCCGTACCTGTTGCCATCGCACGAAAAAACACACCCATGAGTTCATAACGAGCCGCCTCACGCGCTCGTGCTCACGCGCCGAATCGATTCAGTCAGCGTGGCCTTGCGTGACGATGTGAGCAAAGCACCAGGAGCAGCCAAATCTTGCAACAGACGCCACAATTCCTTCGCCGTTGGTCGGTCTTCGGGGTCGTAGCTCAGGCACATTCTCGCCAGGTCCAGGATCGCTCGCGGACAGTCCGAGTGGAAGGCAGGAGTCACCCCTTTCTCACTCACCGCCAATGCCAGTGCTGCGTTGGACGACAACAAACTCTTGAGTTCCTCATCTGTGGTACTCGAAGCGGACACAAACGAAGTCATCCCCGAGGCGGAGAGCGAGCTGGCAACGCCCAAAGTGTACGGCTTGGTGCACGTGTCCAGCTCACACATGACGATGCCAAACGAGTAAATGTCCGCCTTCTGGTCGTAGCGCGCGCCTTTGATCACCTCGGGCGCGATCCACGCAGCAGTACCGACCTCCGCCGTCTGCGGGCCACCCGAGGACACCCCTCGCTTGTCATCTCTCTGCTTCCGCCGCTTGCTGACTCCGAAGTCGCTGATCTTGGCCACCCACTTGTTACTCAGCAGCACGTTCTGCGCCTTCAAGTCGCGGTGCATTATAGGTTCTGCGAACGAGTGAAGGTACACCAAAGCGTCCGCAATGTCCAAGGCCACGGTCAGCTTGCTGTGCGTGAATCCAGAGTCTTCGTCGGTAGCCCAGTTCCAGCCCCGACGCTTGTTGTCAAGCATCTTTTGTCTCTCCAGGAACTGCGCTAAGTCCCCATTAGGAATGTACTCGATCACAAGCGACAGATCTGCTAGTGAAGACCAGGAAATCCCACGGAACGCGACAATCTTGGGGTGCTTCAGACTGGCATACAGGCGAATTTCTCTAGTGAAGCGCTGAAGCTCGCGTACGCTTTTCGCCTTCTCGGGCGCCACCTGCTTCATCACAACTTTCTCCTTCCTCGGCTTCCACATTGCCAGATTCACGACACCTCCAGCCCCCTTAGACAGCTGCTTGACAAACTCGAGGTCGCTTTGAGCGATGCGGTACCGCTCAAAGTCCGGGTCGCTGCGTACATCATCTGTGAGAATCGCCGAGCTCTTCATCAGTTTATCACTGTCTTCATCGCTGCTGTCTTCGTTTGCTGCTTGTTCAGCCTTCAGTTTCTCGACGCGTGCTGCCTTCGTCCGACGTTCGTCGATAACCTTGCGCTTGATAACGAAGAGCATCAGCAGTATGAACACTGCCGACGCTAGCGAAAATAACAGCAGCGACAACGTCGTGAGAGTCATCGACGACGACGCCTTTTTGTGCTGGTATTTCTCGTCGAAAGCTGTGTCTACAGAAAGAAAGACGCCAAGCAAGATATAAGCTTAAAAGGTTGGCCTGCAAAAAGGTTTAACGACAGATCTCACCTGTTAGTACGCACAAGGTGTACGTCTCGTTGGCAATTGTGACTGTCTTTGGTGTGGCTGCATCGGAGCATGTATCATCCTGAAGCGTAATGGCTGTGACATTGAAGGTCGCAATCCGCTCCAGAACTTCCACATCGGACTTGCACACCTCAAACTTTGTCACGCTGCTCCCGTTCAAAAGACTGTTCGCACACACAATGAAGTTAGATCAAGTAGTTCAAGGAAGGCAGTCGTTGGCTAGCTACAGAAACAAATTGGAAACCTACAGAGTTTGGAGGTTGCGCGGAAAGCGGACACCCTGTATCGTAGTAATACTGTTTCCTGATAGATCCCTGTAAAGACCGACATGTCAGACAAAGCTATACAATAGAACATGACCATCGTGATGAAACCACCTACATAGTAAACGAACGCTCACACGCCGTGAAGTTTACAGGTCCTAATAGCTCAATCGAGCTGTCTTGCACAACACTTTCAACAACAGAAGAAACATCGTTACGAGGCTGACCTCGTTGAGGAGAAAAACTCCACACAACTTACAGCTTGGACAGATCCGTGGGCGGTGTAAAGTTGCCCCAGTTTCCAATCGTCGTCAGCGACAAGTCACTTCATGCCACAAAACAACACCCTATCAGTCTCATCTCGCAAAATCCAACGTCAATACCTGCATCACTCTTACAGATGCCGTACTGAATCCGGGAACACCGCCTTGTCCAGGGACTGCAGACTTGTGTTCCTCGCGATGAGGATCTTCGGCCCGTCCTTCCCCGCCGCCGAAATGTTGGCGATGGGGTTGTCGGACACATCGCTGCATCGTCCAGAACAATGAGTTGACCGGTCAGCCACCAACACTTCCGTCACTATTTACCTTCCGAAACTCACAGCAGCTCGAGCTGTCCCCAGCTCTCGGGGATCTCGAGGCTCGTCAGCTGGTTCTCGCCTAGATACCTGCAGCACAACAACATCAATAATCAGTCGGGAGCCCTTACTTAATTGCAATTGCTCTCCAAGTGTCGTACAGCTGCCGTAGCGTCTCTGGGAGCTGCAGCGCGCTCGCGTCGGCGACGCTATTGTCCGTGAGGTTCCTGCAGCATTTCACCAGTCGTAACTCGGTCAATACTGGGTCTTTGACCGCCGTTCCAACGCGGTTGTAGAGCTTACATACAATTTTGTCAGTGTGGAGTTTTGTAGATCCGCAGCCTCGATATTGAGGCCGGAAAGCGCCGAAGACTCCACCTCCGACACTTGGGAACAACTTTCCGCGTCGCTCTCGGGCCGCAGACGCCGCCGCCGACGCGCCGAAGACGCCAGGAAGAGCGTGGAGGGGGAGGCGGACGAGACGACACCGCAGTCCGCGAGCAGCGTGGGCACCGACGGACACGCGCGCGGGCACGAGACGGTCGCCATGAAGCTCGGGAGGGGTCTAAGTAAGTCCTGATGTAAGACTGTACCCATTTCACTGATGGATTGGGTGACAAATGATGTGGTGCACACTTCGAGCAACTCGAGGGCAACCCAACACTTCAAGTGCTTGCCTTTCAGCCGGAGGATAGGATAAGCTTTCATGGCGAGTGCTGGTCCAGCAGCCCACTGCAGCAGTGTTGCCTCGCTGCTCTTTGAGCTCGCATCTTGAAGATAAGCTTGGGCACGGTGTATTCAAATCACTATAACGCATTGGACCGAGACTCTCCGTAGAGTTTGGCCTTACCGGCAGCGATGCCGAGGTGCTTGATTCAACGCTACTGGCAGTACACCAACAACTACAGTACATTAGATGTAGCGGTGGCCGCTGATCCTCCGAGGACCTACATGTATGTAGTTGCAGGCCTTGGCTCCACACAAATGCCGGCGGTGCAATGCGCAATCTCTCCGATCTCAAATGACATCCGGGCTTGAGAGGGGAGGACTCCTCCCGGAGGAGAGGTCCCGCCCTGAAGACCGCGCACAGTGCCGCCGCGCCGACGCAGATCGACGTGGCGGCTCGATCAACGCGAGCGCGGTGCACTGACGGGGCCTGGAGCCATGTACACAGATGCTGCCCCCAACTTCGACGTTGAAGCGGCCGCAGCGATGGTGACGCTGTAAACACCAACGCGCTCCAAGGGATGGCCCATTTCCGAGACGCATCTGCATTGAAGAACTACCAGTAGCAACGCCTCCTTGCTGCGATAAGAGCTCTTACAGTGCGTGTACCAAGGCTAAAATCCCCTCCACACCCGAGCCATTCTGCGTCGGAGCCCGTTCCGGTGCCTTGTCTCTGCATTGGTCGAAGTTGACGGCGCCTTCGCTTGGGACTGGTCTTTGTTTTGCACACAGGTGGCCGCGCCTTCAACACCGGGAGAGCGCCGCGTGCGTCAGATCATGGGCGGGCGCGTACGTGTACGAAGCTCTGCTTCTGCTTCGGCGGGGGGTCCTCTCATTCCGAGTTTCGCTCTGCATCGCTTAAGCTCCTCCCCACCACCACAACCATCACCATGAAGCTCTCCAAGTTTGCCAAGCACGCGCTGACCTTCGCCGGTCCGTCGCCGATTCAGCACCTCGAGCGTCTGTCCAAGGCGCTGGGCAACAAGGTGCAGCTCTACGCCAAGCGCGAGGACTGCAACTCGGGCCTGGCGTTCGGCGGCAACAAGACGCGCAAGCTCGAGTACATCATCCCGGAGGCCATCGAGGGCGGCTACGACACGCTCGTGTCCATCGGCGGCATCCAGTCCAACCAGACGCGCCAGGTGGCCGCCGTGGCCGCGCACCTCGGCTTCAAGTGCGTGCTGGTGCAGGAGAACTGGGTCAACTACCCGCCCGAGGAGGCCCCAGTGTACGACAA
>JAIKVE010001745.1:0-10145 GCA_024679115.1 Phytophthora pistaciae
GGCAAGACGCTAGAAGGGTCTGCTGCGGTGTTCCTCTCGATGCTGATCGCTTCGATACCGCTTCACGACTATCATACGCGAGCTTTCGCCGATGGGGAATACGCCCAGGTACGTCGAATTGCGACGTCAACACGGCCTAATGATTAATTTTTGTGCACTGTGTATCCGCGTAGCTGGCGCTACTCACCGTTGCTGTCTTCTTGACGAGCGTGCTGGAAGCCGCAACGGCGCAGATTGACAATCTGGTACTTCCGCTCTTCTTCTACACCGCGTGCAACCTGGCGAGTTGTCATCGAGAGTAACGCGAAACGGATTAGAATCCAGTGGGCGCACTCAATAGATCTTTGTTTGCCCGATGACAACTTAAAGACTACCGAGTTCGGCTCGTTTCGATGTGTGGCAGCATGCACTTAATCGAAAGTCAGCGATATAAGCGAGAAATCGAGCCGTCCAACCTGGGGGTAAACTTAACTAGAATTCCTGTGTAAAAAGTTTACAAGTCAAACTGGAACGTGAAGTCGACACCTGGGGGCAGCAGAGAATGCAAACAACGTGGGAGTCTTAGATGCTACGATTCGTAGTTCGAAAGCAAAATCAATACGCGTATGACAGTAGTAAAGCACCGTACCGAAATGCACCACACGGAAGCACAGCGTAACAATGACCCAAGCTGCAAGTTTTCCCTGAATTAGCGACATCTGCGCCTCTTGTACGAATGCTAAGTGGTACCATGCCTCCATTCCGCAGTTGCGCTTTATCAAAAAGCCAAGCACCACAAATGAAAGTACTTGCAGCAGACCAAAAAGGTGCAAGACGCGAACCTTGGACCCCACATTCTCAAGCGTAATACCGGTCATTTCTGTGTGATACTGGGCGGCTGGGAGAAACACCATAACCACGATGTAGCAGCTGTAAAAGAAAGGGATTGCGGCCTCCAAGTACGCCGTGGCGACAAGACACTCTAACGAGAACAGCACCTCGAGCGCCTCTCCCAGTACGGTGTTTCTTCTCGCCAACGCATCAACGCGGAGTAAATCCAATTGCTTGGCTGATGACGATGTCCTTTGTGCAGTTGATTCAGGTACAATTTGATGAGTAGGTCCCATCCGACTCCTGTGATAGAACAACCTGAGCCGCTCGAATGTCGAAAAGTATTGTGCTTCTTGAATAGCAGAACAGTCAGGTCCGGTAGTACGAGTACTGTCGGTACTCGGGAGGTTCGCCAGTTTATCCAGCAAAAAAAAAAAACCTTGTTCTCGTCAGATAAAGTGTGTGGGTAGCACGACGTCACTCGAATGCCTGTGCGGACTTGTTTCTCAAACTTTTCGGGGCTACGACACAACGAGCACAGAGCTTTCACTAAGTCGGCATGTTGCTGGGAATTGGCAACGATATCCCGGAGCCGTGCCACAATAGTAGTGGTGCGCTTGTGCAGGTCGAATAACATGACAATAGTTTGCGATATGTCAGTGATAGAGATGGCGATAACAGCAAAAGTTGACGTCGCGCTCTGCACACAAGTCGCCAGGTAGATGGCGTTGAAAAAACCGACCGTGAAGATGACAGCTTCCGGCACCATATCTTCCAGGTGTTTCATGCATTGCAGTACAATATTCTTTGCGGCGACCTTGATCACCGGTAGAAGAAGGATCACTAGGATCTGATAACTTGAACCTTTTGCGAAGCGATAAAGGGCTTCGTAGGCTGCGCACACTGCAGCTATCATGACTTCGGTGCACACGAACATGACGTAGCGAATGAGCTGGTCGCGACGCTCCAAAATATGGCGAAAAATGCGGCCGCCTACTACAACTCGATACGATAGAATCAGCAGCGGGTAGAACATCGGGGCCATCGTCAGTGCGAAGAACGGAATGGGGAACATGGAGTGAGCTGCAACGGTGATAGCACAAACAGTGAACATTCCGGAGGCGCATAGTGACAGCAATACCAGTCGCCACCAAGAGATGGCCACGCCGTCGATAAGGAACCGCGTTTGATCTGTGGCCATCATCGAGCTCACGAACGCGAGTATTGCCGAACGAATCCAGAAGCCGTAGTTTTCGCGCCATCCCGCTGCCGGATCTTGTAGAGGGATTGACTCTTGGATTAAGACCAGCACCACTACAGGCATTGGTGCGCCGGCAGAAGCAAGCACAGCCCGATACAACGGAGTCTTTCGTGTGTATTCATCGAGGGCGAGCAGTCGATGGATGGAGTACTTGCCACCGTAGTAGCTAACTTGCAATCCCTTCCAGGTGCGTATGAACTTGGAGAGCAATGACGGGTCGACATTCGCATGTATTCGGCCACGGTTGATCGGCGACGGAGACGAAGCGTCTGGCGACTCCATCTATAAATTATTTGTTGCTGACACTTGGAGAACGTGAGGTTGAAACTGTAGCTAAATACAACTAGAGTTACGACAAACCGACCACATGAAACCCCACAGTCACAGTACATACATATTCGTACATGTTGCTACAGACTTCGCTGCATGGAGCCAAGCCTCAAGCGACTCAGTGCCATGTTCTCCGCGTGCTGCGAATAGCTCCGTTTGGTTACAGGCTACACTTACAGACTACAGTTAGGAGATAGATAACACTTGGGAAACACGATACATGTCAGATTGCACATGGGCATACATTTTGGGCTACAGGATACGTGATGTATATTTTACAAAACACGGTATGCTTCATGAATAACGCTTCATTTGAATATTACGGCCCCGAAACAGAATTATTTCAAAAATATCGCACCGATAAAGGATTTCCCCTTTACTTAACGATATCATCATAATAGTGTTATTGGGTTATATGATATGTAAGCATTTACGCTAATATAATGCTGGATGATATACTATGTGGTACGCTATACAATAGGTATAATTATATTTCTCCATAACGGTATTAGTTTCTTAGCTGCTGATACGGCCTATGTTATCCTAAAAACAAGTAAGAGATCTCAAACACGGTGAAACATTTTAACATAGCCAAACATAGACTTCTAGGACGGGTGTCATGGACTGCAAAGTGCTCTACAAAGCCTATGAACTAAGGCGATCAAAGTTGTCGAACGTCACTTTGCCGGTGTTTAAAGCCCTCTGAAGACCGACCTAGCGTTGAGCAAGGAATATCCTGACCACGATTCCACGTAAGCGCAGCCCAAATAATAGAATGCTACGTAGTTTGAGGGGATCATGGTTGGTGTATAGAAGAAGAAGTTCGTGTTTAAGTCAGCTTACGAAAAGTCAAAAGTACTTCCTTCAAGATCAATAGTTAACTATCTAACTCCACAGGCATGTTGGCCAGGTACACTACACTACACACTAACAAATAGTTTGCAAACACTAGTGTTAGCTATACAGTCAGTGTTTGTGCGAGCACTACTCTCGGGGTTATATCACAGATTCGGTGGTATTCGATGCGTAAAATGAAGACAACATGTAACGGATAATGCCGAATGAAGTACTTTTCAAATTTGTATACTCTACAAACAAGTACAGTAAGAAGTGTAATTAGTGTGGGTTCGCTAATACTGTAGGCGCAACTAGTACGCCCCACAAGGGTTAAAACCCTCCAAAATTGCCAATAACATCGTGTGGGTTTCACTATGGGCATACAAACGGGAAGATTTACCCACACTTATTTTGCGTACTATCATAAGTACTGTAAAAACTGTAATTATGCCCCCTCCCTCTAATAGTGCCCCACCCCATAAAAAATTGTTGTCTTTGGCTGGGGACTTGCAATAATGCTCCACCCTCAAATAAAGCCCCACCCCAGAACCTTTTCTGAAAAAATGAGTTTGATTCTGAGTTTTTCCTTATAATTCCAAATGTTTCACATCATAATCTTAAAGTTTGTATACCGATTACCATTATGAACGATTGTTGTTAAATTTATTTTGTAAATAGACTTTTTAACGCTATTTGTTGCTGGTCATCCGTAGTGCCCCACTCCCTTTAATAGTACCCCCACTTGTAATAATGCCCCAGGTTGGGAGGGGGGCACTTCTGCAATATCCCACGGCGCATAATTACAGTTTTTACAGTAGGCATAGAAATCCGACCAGGCGAAAATAGTGTAGCCCACACTAATTCAACTTCTTACTGAAAATAGACGTTTCGGTCGGGCTGAAATAGCTCAAATCTATTGGGAACACCCGAGCCAAATTGACGACTTGAAGGATGAAGGACCTGCAGGCTTCGCCGCAGTGTCATAATATGGATTCGACAAGGGCTAACAGTTCTTTTGAGGAACCATTGATTTGACACGCGAGTCATTAATTTGACGTTGCTAGCGATAGAGTAGCAAGCATACAAACGCGTTTGCAAACAGCACTTACATGAGTTAGTGTGTTGTGACCACACTAACCCGTTTTCGGAGTACACTACCGAGAGGCAGAAGGTGGCATGCCCGAACAGATTTTGTGGCTTGTACAGAGCTGGCAGGTCATAGTGTGATTCCCACGTTTTAGCCGTGCATTGCGATGATACAAGTTCTTCGTCATGGACGCGTATAGACTCTATACTATAGAGCCGTGTGATTACTCGGTGCTTATGCCTGGTAGTTTCTGCCACGTGGGTTGCGAACCCCACCACACGTGATACCTGTACATAGGATGAAACCCGTCCGTAATCGCTTATGGTGTGGATATTCTCGTAGAAGAAAACCAAGCGCGCCGCCAGACTCCACGGACTCGAAAGCCGTCGACAAGCTGTATGCCAGAACGACATGGTGGTTTTCGGAGAGATACTTTGCCTGAGGATACTCTCGAACTCGAAAAAGGAAAATATACCTTCGTTCTCTTTATCCCTCAAAACGGTTTTGTCTACTGTGCCGCGGTGACGGCCCCGACATCTTCGGTTATCAATGAGAACCCTCAAGTAGTAAGTATTGCGTAAACTATTACGTATTACTGTGCCCCGTCAGCATCATGTAACAATCGAGCGTCATTGATTGCCACAATTTTGCGGAGCAGGTACAGAGGTAGGATAGTATAATATTCATGTATTATGACAAACTGCATGTAATTAATCTCTGGTTATTCCTCGCCCTTATTTTAATAAACAGAGCATCGAGTGAGTTTAGTCGCGATGAGGTCATTTGGCATACCATCGACCCGAATTATTGAAGCACAAGGATTAGGCTCTACTGTCATTGATACTAGTACAGGTATCTGAGAGAGAAATACACTAAGCTCCAACGTGCTATCTTCTCTTACCTGACGAGATCACGGACCATTCAAACTGTTCGCCGCTACATACAGTATATACGGTGTGACTACAAGCCACACGGTGTGTCAATTCCTCACGCTTATCCACCGAGCAGATCCCAGGCTTCACCACGCGACCAGAGCCCTGCAACTTTAAAACCATGAGGTTACGTTTGAACAACTAGAGGATGACTCCATTCCTATTGTCTCAAGAGCGCAGATGCTGCTCCCAACCAGCCAACGCTGCTCATTCTCCAATTTCTTGACGACAAGTAAATACCCAGGTGTCCTCAAAACCATGGTTTACAAGCCCAGCGTCTACCTTATCTCCGCTGCTGTCGCCCTCGTGGCACTGCAAATGGGCCAAGTCGCTTCTTCCTCGCTGCAGCTCGACCCTTTCACCTCGTGCAACTCGTACGACATTGGCGACAAGAGCTTCCCCGGTCGCGGCAGTGAGATCCCCGACGACGGCAACTGCGTGGTCACCGTCCCGGAAGACCCGAACATGCCGCCCAAGCCCTCTGCAGTTTTGACCGTGTCCGTGTTGGACACCAGCTTGCTGTCCACAACTCCTGCGTCTCCATCCGAGCCAGTGTTCACGAAGGTGGGGACGCAGCTCATGTCGGAGAAGATTCCTACGACTGGAGCCGACCAGGACGAGTACGTCGCCAAGGAGCAAGCCACTCTAAGCACGTCGCTTACGTCTGCTTCAGCTACGAATACTGCTGCCCGTCGACTGGAGTGGGCTTCGGGAGATGACATCGCCGCGCTTGTGGAACATTTCGGCAAAGAGATGGAGCTCAAGCTCAAGAACCTCCCTACCAAGGCGGTGTACAAGCCATCCCCGTGGGCGGGCTGGAACTGGCCACGCTACCAGGACAGCATCAACTACAAGAGGAACAAACGCCAGCCCAGCCCCGCTGAGAAATACGCAAAGGCCTTCGGCCTCAACGTGACCGCCTTCATGGACGGTGTGTCGGCACAGAATGGTATCACTCCAGGAGTGACCTTCCACAGTGCACATCGGACCGAGAGTGCTACGACCCCAAGGTTGACACGGCCTGTGCTAAACGCGCTGGCAAGAAGTCGGGCTACTGCATCCCGACGTGGTACGGCATCTGCCACGCGTGGGCCCCGGCCTCCATCCTCGAGAAGGAGCCCAACTGCCCCGTGACGTTCAACGGCGTGACTTTCCAGCCGATAGACATCAAGGCGCTGGTCACAGCTGTCTACGACAGCGCCAACATCACGACCGTGTTCACCGGTTCGCGCTACAACAACTATAACGACTCAATCGACAAGTACGGCAGCCACACGGACTATTCGTACCGCGACCTGAACCCAGGCTTCTTCCACATCGCCGCCGCGAACCTCCTCGGTCTGTTGAACACGACCTTCGTCATCGACAGAGATGCCGGCACGGAGGTGTGGAACCAGCCAGTCGTCGGCTTCAAGGTGTACGAGCAGACGGCCATGACTCCGCAGAAGGCCGCCAACACATTCTTCGGCGTCGACTCGTACGAGTACTGGAACCCGAACGCCACGAGCATCGTGTACGTCAAGTCGCGTCTGTCGTGGATCAACGAGACGCTGGCGGACGGCGGACTGGTGGCTTCGGGTCGCAACAAGAAGTACACGGTGGGGGCGTACTACGACTACCTGCTTGAACTGAATGACGCTGAGGAGATCATTGGCGGCGAGTGGCTCTACGAGTCCAACAACAACCACCCGGACTTCTTGTGGTTCGCGACTGGAAAGCCGGCTGCTGATACCGTCACCAAAATCGGTCTCAAGTACGCGGACGTGACGATGCTGCTGGAGAAGGCCGTGGCATGTTCGAAATCGCCTTAAGTGGCGTAACTTTCTACTGGAACACGACATTGGGGTATGTTGGGTAGCAAGGACCTACAAGGTACTTGAAGTAGTAGAGTTGGTGTTTTGGATCTAAAATCGCGTGTCTCGGTCAAAGCGAATCGAGAATTTCTAGATAACGGAACAATTCTACTCAGTTTTTCAATTGCACAGAAGTGAGTAGTATGTTAGGGAAAATCCTTTTTCGGGGCCGCATTTTTGAAATGTTTCTGTCTCGGGGCCGTAATATTTTTCAATTGAAGCGTTATTCATGAAACACACCGTGTTTTGTAAAAAATACATAACATAGCCAAAGTGCTGGTATGTTCTAATGATGAACGCGCACAGGCCCGCGTTCTGCCTGTTTAACCCCAAATGGTAGGACAAACCCGATTTTCACTTGAGTTAAGTATACTGTACCATAATTTTTGTCCTAGCGGTCCGTCTAGGACAAAAGTGGTACACTATACTTAACTCAAGTGAAATTCGGGTGTCCTACTTTACCATTTTTCGTGTTTGTCTTAGGAAAACGCCCGACTGGGGTTAAGATAATGATGAACGCGGGTTCTGCCTGTTTAACATACATGTACATGTACTAAGCCGCAGGCTGTGGAAGGGTATCCATCGGATCAGCTTCGAGGCCGATGTCCAAGTTTCATAGTAAAGAGATTCAATTACACGAATGACATGCGCCAACCACCTTCAAGTCACCACGGCGTTTACTCGAACGTCAGTCCGCCCAGCGACTGCTCCAGGCCGTCCAGGGCGTGCTGAATCGTCTCCATCGAGCACGCGTACGAAATGCGCAGACCGTTCTTCACGCCGAAGGCCGAGCCGGGCACCAGAGCCACGTGGTAGTGGCGAAGCAGGTACTCGCAGAAGTCGTCCGCGTCCTTCACCACCTCGCTCTTGTCCGCCGTCACGCCCTGCTTGCCCTCGAAGTACGACGCCAGGTCCAGGAACACGTAGAACGCCGACGTCGGGTACGCGAACTCCAGCTGCGGGATCGCCTGCAGACGCTTCACGATGTACTTGCGCTTCTCATCCATGATCGCCAACGTCTCCGTCATGCGCTCCTTGTTCTGCGACACACACTCCATCTCGAACTTCATCGCCTCCACGGCGGCAGCTTGGCCCACCGAGTTCGCGCACGACGTCAGCTGGCCCTGCAGCTTCGTGCACACCTGCGTGAAGTACTTCGGCGCCGCCAGGTAGCCGATACGCAGACCCGGCATCGCGTGCGACTTCGAGAAGCCATTCACCGTCAGCGTGCGCTCGTACATGCCCGGCAGCGTCGCGAAGCTCTGGTGCTCGCGCTTCTCCTCGCCCTCGTCCTGGTACACCAGCTGCTCGTAGATCTCATCGGCGATCACCAGGATATGACGGAACTGGGGCTTGCGCAGCACCGCAGCGATGCGCTCCAGCTGCGCCGGCGAGTGCACCGTGCCAGCAGGGTTGCTCGGGTTGCACAGCATCAGCGACTTCACGCGCGGGTTGGCCACCAGCGCCTTCTCCAGCTCCACCGGGTCGATCAGGTAGTGCTCCGACAGCTTCGTCTGGAGAATCACGGGCTCTCCGCCAGTCAGCTTCACCATCTCCGGGTAGCTCACCCAGTACGGCGCAGGGATCAGCACCTGCTCACCAGGCTTGGTGATCGTCAGCAGAGCCTGGTACACCGTCTGCTTGGCGCCGTTCGACACCAGGATCTCCGTCAGCGGGTCGTACTTCAGACCCTTGCACGTCTCCAGGTACTGCGAAATCAGCGTGCGCAGCTCCGCCGTGCCTTTCACGTCCGTGTACTTCACCTTGCCCTGCTCCATAGCGGACATGCCAGCCTTCAGCACGCGCTCCGCGGGGGCGAAGTCAGGCTCGCCCACGCACAGCGACCACACCTGCTTGCCCTCGGCCTCCAGCTGCTTCGCCATGCCGTGGATCACCACCGTCTTGGACGCGGCGATCTTGCCCAGCAGCGGGTTCTGCGGGTACTTCTCCGTCAGCGGAGCAGCGTCACGGAACGAAGTGGTAGTAGTGGCGGGCTTGTTGCCGAGCTTCTGGGTGACTTCATCCAGAGACTCGCGGAACTTCTGGATCTGCTGCTCGGAGTTGGGGTTAAACTTGTAGAGACCCTGGAACAGG
Organism: Phytophthora pistaciae; assembly: GCA_024679115.1. NCBI lineage: Eukaryota > Oomycota > Peronosporomycetes > Peronosporales > Peronosporaceae > Phytophthora > Phytophthora pistaciae. Next base: position 9,205 of record JAIKVE010001745.1, read on the forward strand.
TCGAAGCTGTCCTTGCAGGTGTCTTCAACAAGACGGACAAGGTTCTTGAAACCGCGCGTGTCAATCGGCGTGTTCTTGACGCCCTGGACGCTGAGGATACGACCCGTCAAGTGCGTCAAGAACTGGCTGCTGGCCGCGTACTCGTCGTGGGACTCGCACGTCATCTCGAGCATGCGGCACATTTCAGTCTCGAAGATGCGCAGGAAGTTGTCCATGACGTGGTTGTGCTCGCCGGAGATGATGCGCACCTTTTCGTACATCATAGGCAGACCCCTCCACGAGTACTTGCCACTCTCGGGGCCGAACATGGGATGCGTGCACAGGATGCTCGCACTCTCGGGCAGGTTCTTGAGCATGATCAGCTTGGGGTGCGTCTTCACCGACAGCACGTCGACGATCACAAGGTTCTCGAGGAGGCGCTTGGGGATCTTGCTAAGCACGCCTTCGAACGACAGAATGCTCACACCGAGCACCAGGACATCCAGCCCATTAAAGAACTGCTCCAGCTGGGTCTCCGACGAGTAGTACTTGCATCCGAGTTGCGTGGCCACAGTCGAGTAGTCCGTGCGCGAGGTGGCGCGCACGTCGTGCGCCTTGGCCATCGTCTTGGCCAAGAACTGGCCGAAGTTGCCGAAGCCGTAGATGCCGATGTTGAGGCGCACGGGCTTGTGCTCCTGCGGCGCGACGGCGGGCGAGGCCGTGACAGGGTTGGCCTGGTATGCGCCCACGGCCTCGAGTGTCTTGCGCACCTCGCCCAGCAGCTTGCCCTTGGTCGGGTACGAGCCGAGCACGCGCACGAACTTGCAGAACTCGCGCAGGTGGCGCAGCGCGTTGATGACGTTCTCGTCCGTCTGGTGGCCGATGAGGTCCACGTAGAACAAGTAGCTGTACTTCCTGCGCGCGCTCTCGGACGAGAGCGAGAAGTCGTCACCGACCGAGGC
>JAIKVE010001746.1:0-10516 GCA_024679115.1 Phytophthora pistaciae
CCGCGTCCGCCACAGCGACGGCGGGCGCCTCGTACTCGCTCAGGAACTGCGCCACGGCCGCCAGCATCTCGTCCATTTGCTGCTTGTCTTCCATCTTCTTCCTCCTCTGCTTCGTTCTAGTTTATGTTCGGTCTGTTGTTGAGTCACCTGGGTTTGGGCCCCAATGATGAATGCTGGCAGGAAGTCCGCCGGTATGATATCTCGCAACGCTACGTCAAAGGAATGCATGACCATTGATCTAACTACTGTAAGGCTTATCTACAGTTTCAGCTCGAGCACGTCGGCCTCATCGTCAGTCTCATTGTCTAGTAGCATTCGCTGCATCGCTTGGCGGACCTCCTTCATGTCTTCCGCGTCGGCGTGCGCCAGCAACTCGACGAAGCGGTCTCCGCGCGCGTCCCCGCCCTCCACTGGCCCGTCGAGTCCGAGGATCTGCACCTGCGTGCAGCTCTCCGAAATCGTCGTCGGATGTCCAGCCTCGTCCGTCGACGGCCGCAGCGTGAGCCACGCGTGCTCGTTGGCGTACAGGCCCTCGAACTCGCCCTGCCCCTCAGCGAGGACGCGCCACACAAACACAACGCGCTCGGCCTCCACGTAGCGCCGAAGAGCGTTGTAGATGGTCAAACTCGCGCTGCCCCCGGATGGCAAAGTGTGATGCAGGTTGTACGATATGGCTGCGGTGTTGTCCGGGTCGTCGATCTTCCCCGTGTAATGACTTCCGGTCTTTTCAGATAATAGTAACACTGACATGGTCAGCGTGATCTGCTCGATGGTAAACGGCAACACGGCCGCGTTCGCTCCCTCCAGCGCAATCCTAGTCTCGTTCCACGACAGTGCCCACCTGAACCGCTCCGGCGGCCACTGCATGAATTCCACGCCGGCCATGACATCGTTGGTCCTCGTGTACAGCGAGTCGAGCTCGCCCACGAAATTCCGGAACAATGTGTGGCTCTTGGGTTCTGCTTCAAGGCTCCTCAACGGCTTGTCCACCGGCGTGGGCTGCAGCAGAAGGGCGTTCATCTGACGGATCAGCTCGGCTTGATGGGCCACAGCAGCCTTGAGCTGGCGTTGCTGGTTCTCCGCTTCCAGTCGCTTCTCCTTTTGACGCGCTGCGGTGGCCCTCCATGCACTCAGCGCCAGCGTGTTGGCCTTCTTCTCCTCTTCTTTCGCCTGGGCCGCGGCCTCCTCCAGCGCCCTGAGCTCGATCGAGAGCTCTCGCTCCTGCCGCTTCAGCGTCTCCCCCTCGTTTTGGAGCTTCTTGCGATAGCGATCGCGCCGGTCAGCGGCCTTGAGGCGGCTCCTCTCGGGGCATGCTCGCGGGGTGCCTTGCTTTGATCGGAGCCTTACCAACGGGCCGTGGTGCTGCGCCTCCTCAGGCGCGAGGCCTGCAGACGCCTCGTACTCGAGTAGGAACTCCTCCGTCGCCACCAGGAACGCGCTGTCCATTACGTCGTTGCCTGCCATTTCGCGAATGAGGTGTATTTATGACTTTCCAAAGTTGCAAATACATGTGCGCGGCTAAGTCCTTTGGCCTATTCTCGCACTGGATATCGTGCGTAACCAGGGCTTGGCCCCTTGGGGTTAAGCACATGTGCCGGAAGGCGGTTTGGAGATACGTGAAAATGACGACTTGGACGATCGCTTGACGCTCACTTTGACGATCGCACCCTGCAGCCAGATATCGTCATCCTGCGTGAGCGTGTACATGTACGTGAGCAGAAGCACCCATCGATTCGATTGTTGTGCGTTGTATTACTGTAGCAGAACCTATTATACTCATTTTGTACAGTAATCCCCAGTCACAGCAACTTCTCTGCCAAGTCATTAAGACGTCCAAGTTTCACGTTACTGTCTACAGTCTCAATACCAATGTACTTAGTAGCTATTCTTTTTGAAAAAAAAAAAAAACTTTCTCGCTTTGCAGCATTACATCGCAAACTGCAGACTGTAACATGCAAACTTTATTTACAGCTTGTAGAGTACTGTACAATATTACTTCTAGCAAATCGTGGTTCGGCGACCGAAGCTACCCTACCGTACTGGACACTGGGATGTATGCATCAAGCGGGCGATATACCAAAGGCCAGACAAGAGCTCCATCATGGATGCTACACTCATGATCCAGTAAAGGCCTCATTGAGGCAATAATTGAGCCCTTGCCTCAAGGATCCTGCAGCGCTTGCTTCCGATTCCCTCCCGCGCTTGCAAGTTCAAGGCTCATGATGAGTACGCGGCATGTTTAGTCGGCGTGTCTCAGCAACACCCCGAGATGTGTAAATTAATACATGTACAGTGGTGCACCGCTTATTCGGAATGGGTACATAAATCGGCTATAGAAGGAAATCATACATGATAGGTCACAGGTACTTGTAATGTATTCAAATCCCAATCTACTATCTTGGGGTATTGATTTATACAGGTGCCGAAAACGCGGTGCACCACTGTACATCGCTGGAAGCGCGCCGAATGACGACCACCAATATGTGCGTACATGTAGAGTGGGGCACGGGCTCGTGCTTGGCAACAGCACTCTTCGCAAGGATCAAGACTTTCGTGGATGAAGAGGGGTGATACGATCCATTGAACTCGTGCTCGATATGTACATGAACACAACGCTGCTTACCGAAACACCTCCCTTTCCTCGTTCCCAGAATCTGGCGGACGAGGTAGATCTGGCCCAGATGTGCCTTGCCCGCCATGACCAGCAGCTTGAGGAATCGCTTCCCACACGAATCATTCGTTACTGACTGCCCGTCAGGACGGACGACCTCGAAGCACACGCAGCTCTTCATGAAGTAACAAAAGTCGCGCGCGTGTGTCCCCTCGTTGGTAAATGGACGGATATTAGCAACGCGCACTGGTTTCCCACTGTTCTCGGTAGGGGGCCATGAAGAACGGCTGATACTGTCTTCAGTACGGCTATCGATGGACAGCTTGCAGTCACGCAGGAACGCCGTCCTGGCTGCGTCGGGTGATGCATGGCTCGCTTCCCGCGCGTCAGATGCTAGACTCGGAAATGCGGTGCCACCGCATTTTCGAATCCACCGGCCGTGGTCACACCAGAGGACAGAATAGCATGCCGTCTGGGTTCTTGAAGCAATATGGACAAAGTTGGGGGCAGCTTTAGCCGATGTGAGTAGGGATGGAGTTCATCATTCGTGAGTGATCGTCCTTTCAGTCCACTAAACCGTTTGTCCGCGAGAACTTCTTTATTTTTGTATCGTTCACGCATCGAAACCGCGATCCAAAACTGCACCAGCATCTTCCTATTCGCTGACTTGAGGGTTCGCTCGAGCTTCATCGAGTAGCAGTTTGCCCAGCATTTGCTTCATGTCGTTGACGTCTGCTTCGTCCGCCTTGGCAAGAATTTTAATGAACTTGTTGGCGCGAGCGTCATTATCGGATGGCCTCCCAAACCCAACCGGCACCAAACGGGTGTAGCTCTCCAAAATCATGGCACTAGTACCCTTGGTGTGGCGTGCTTCACTCTCTCCAGCTTCAGCTTCAGCTGCCGTCAGCGGGCGGACCACAAACCACGCAGTCTCCACCGTGTGCAGCCCGTCGAACTCGCCCTGACCTTCTGCCAGTGTACGCCACACAAACACCACGCGGTCCTTCTCGACGTACCTCTTGACCGCATTGTACACTACCAGAGTCGCACTGTTCCCCAGCTCGCGCGAAAAGTTGAGGCGATACGTTCTGACGGCCGTGTTGTCCGGGTCGTCGAGCTCGTCGTTGTAGCTCGGGGCGAGTATCATCAACGACACGGCGCGACACGTTTGCTCGAAGCTGAAGGGGATCACCGTGGCGTCCGCGCTCTCGAGGAAGCTCTTGTCCTTGCTCCACTTACGTGTCAATTCGTAGGTCAGGGGCGGAGACATCCCGAAGTCTACCTTCCCGATCACGTCGTCGGTCTTGGCGTACAGCGCGTCCATCTCACGCACGAACGTCTGGAGCAGCGCCTTGCCCTTGCGGTCCCTGCTTGCCGCCTGCTGCTCGCTGCTGGTGAGCAGACTCTGCTGCTGCACCAAGTGGTTCATGCGGTGGATCAGCGCGGACTGGTTGACGACGGCCATCTTGAGTTGGCGCTGCTTCTCCTCGGCCTCCATCCGCCTCTCCTTCTGTCGCGTGGCAGTTGCTCTCCACGCGCTGAGCGCCAGCATCTTCTTGTTCTTGGACGTCCTCTCCTTCGCATGGGCTTGCTGGAGCTCCTTGAGCTGCGCCGACAGCTCCACCTCCTGCTTCTTGAGCGTCTTGCGCTCCACCTTGAGCTTCTTGAGGTACCGCAGTCGCCGCTTGGCGGCCTGCGCGTTCTTGAGCTTGCGTCGTCGCTCGGCTGCGCTCGGACTCAGGCTCAGGCTCGAGACCGTCGTCTCGTTGGCTTCATCTGCGTCCACGGTCTCCGCTATAACGGTGTGATGCTCAGCAACCTGCGGCCCGACTGTGGCATCAACTTGGAGTGGCGCGTCCACGGGCGTTTCGCACTCGCGCAGGAACTCCGTCAGCGCCGCCAGCGACGCCGCATCCATCGGCTCCTCGTGTGCCGGCATCAAGGTCTCCGTTCCGTCTCTGATGTCTCTGATGACGACCTTGTGTACAGCACATAGGAAAGGCCGCCAGCATTTGCATTGCAGCAGGAAAGCGAGCAATGCATTCGATACAGTTCCTATGTTACTATGCCTGGCCAAGAAGCATGCCTTCCAGCGCCCGAGTCATGGCGTTGACGTCGTCCTCGTCGACCCGCGCTAAGATCTCCACGAACCGGTTGCCGCGCTCGTCGCTGCCTGACAGCTCGAAGCCAACGGGTACAAGCCGGGTGAAGATCTCCACTACCATCGCCTCGTCATTGTTGCACGAAGCTGCTGAGGGGCGGAGCACATACCACGCGGTTTCATCCGTGTACAGGCCCTCGAAGTCGCCCTGGCCCTCGGTGAGCGTGCGCCACACGAAGACGACTCGGTCTGCCTCGGCGTATCTCCTCACCACGGAATGGCTCGTCACGGTGGCGCTCTCCCCCAACTCGCGCGAATAGTCGAAGCGATGCCTGATGGCCACGGTGTTCTCCGATCCGTCGACTTCGATGCGGTCCCTTCTCGGGTCGTGCAGCATCAGCGTTGCCATCGCGCTGCTGCTGGTCTTGGGCCCAAACGGGATGATCACCGAGTCCGCGCTCTCCAGGAACGTCCTGAATTGGCTCCACTCGCGCGTCAAGCCGAACTTCAGCGGCGACGGAGAAGGCTTGAAGTTGACTCCGCTACAGACCTGGTCGGTCATGCCATGAAGCGCGTTGAGCTCACGCGCGAACATCCTAAATAATGCGGACGGGTGTCCATCAGAACGGGTAATTGGACAGCGCGGCACACGCGTGACCTTGAGCAGCAAGCCCTTCATCTCTTGGATCAGCGTCGATTGGTGAGCCACGATGAGCTCGAGCTCTCGGCGCCGTTCCTCGGCTTCGAGTCGAGCCTCTCTTTGGTGTAGGGCGACGGCTTTCCAGGCGCTGAGTCCTATATTTTCAGTCGCCTTCGCCCATGCTACGGATCGAGCTTGCTGGAGAGCGCGTAACTGGGCGGACAGTGCTTGTTCTTGCTGCTTTAGCGCCACTCTTTCAGCTTTGACCTTGTTAATGTATCGCAGTCGCCGCCGGGCGGCCATCGCGTTCGGGGTCTCCTGCCGTCTCGCGTGCTCGATATCGTCACGAGACGAGGGGCTGCCACCACTCGAGCTTCCATCGCCGCTTGTCCCGCAGTCGCCGGGGGCGCAAAGTGAAGCGTTTTGGTCAGCTCCTGCAGCCGCTTCGTATTCCCGGAGAAATGTCTCCATCGCTGCCAAGGAAGCTGCGTCCATGGGCACGCCGTCAGTCATGGTTGCTTACGCCGAGTACCGCTCTTAATTGAAAGTGAGGAAACGAGGAAGGTGCGTTCTCGTGTCAACGCAACTGGATATTTTGATAAGCAACGCCGTTGTATCCTGTCCGCACACTGTAGGGCCGTTCTCAGTATTATATGTAGAGACTTGCAAATCCCTTTTACCACCAGCTTAATTTCAAGAATCGACGGGTTGGCTTACCTGAAGTGAGTTACCTCTCACTCAAGTATAGTAACTGCACATGTATGAACGTACTCATGACAAATACTTCCGTACAGCAGCAGTATCGGTGCATGCGCACAGTCACTTTTGCCTTCCTTGACTTCGCCACAGCCTGCAAAGCTCGAGTAGTTAACGCCATGTGAAAATATCGACGTCAAGGTGACAAGCCGATCTCGGTTCACATTTACACTTTTCCGCGATGAACGCCCTTCCTCCTGGTAGCAGTGCTGCCAAGGCGCAAAGCTGATACATTACACATTACGATAGTGCATGAAAAACGTGGCGAGGCAGGATCTCGTGAGGCAACTGTTCTACTACGACCGGTTCGTCCGATCCTGCAAAGGCGTGCTCGTAGCCGATCCGTTCTGCTGCGGGACAGGGGATGTCACGGACTGGTGGCTAGACCGCCGTGCCTTCTTGGAGGAGCGGCGGCCGCTCTTGGGACTAGTCATACTAGGAGTCTTCGGCGTCGCGGTACCATTTGCGGGCTTGCCGGTTCCCTGCTCGTAGATCTTCGGGTTGATGGTCACGCTCTTGGTGGCGTCGTTTGTCTTGTAGATGCCCACAAGACGATCTGCAAGCTCGAACATGTTGTTGCGCAATGAGATAATGATGAACTGCGCATTGCGCGTGCGCTGCTTGATGTAGTTGCCCACGATCGAAACATTCTTGAAGTCGAGCGCAGCATCGATCTCGTCCATGACATACAAGGGCGTCGGCTTGTAGTGGTGCAGCGCAAACACCAGCGCCAGCGACGCGAGGGTCTTCTCACCACCAGACAAGTTCGAGATGTTTTTCCAGCTCTTCTTCGAGGGCCGGACGCTAAACACGACACCCTCTGAAAACGGGTCCAGCGAATCCACAAGTTCCAGCTCAGCGTCACCACCGAGCGTAATCATCTGGTACATCTCCTTGAGCTTCAGCGTGATGGTGCGGAAGCCCGTCATGAACTCCTCCAGCCGCTTCCGACGGAGCTCATCGTACTCGTGCCGCTTTGCATCACGGAGCTTCGTCGATTCTTCCAACTCCAGGACACGGGCTTTGTACTCCTCCTCCTTCTGCTTGTACTCTGTGAGCGCACCCATGTTCACGTTTGCCTTCAGCTCATCGCGCTGCTGCTCTAGCACGGAAATCTCGTACTTCATTTCTTCCTTGCTGTAACGAGACAACGCAACGGCGTCCAGCATAGGGAGCTTCTCCAGCGTCACGTCCAGGTTGGCGTCTTCCTCCTCGTCGCTGTTCTCGTCCTTGGCATCTTCCTTGCGCTCCTCTTCCATGTCCTCGTCTTCGTCAGCGCTCTTGCTCTTCTTCTGGCGCTTACGAGCGGGCATCTCCCTTTCATCCTCGAACACGCCGGCATTCTGTTCCTGCTCCATGATGAACGCAGCATGCAGCGAAGAAAGCTTTGTCTTCCAGTACGTCTCCTTCTTTCCGTTTTCTTCCAGCATTTTTTCGCAGTCTTCCAGGCTGTTCGCCAGATCCACTTCTGCACTCGCCATTTCGTCATACTCCTTCTTCAGCTTTCTGTACTTCGCCTCGTCCTTGCGAAGTTCCTTTTCTTTCGCAGTCACCTGTTCTTGAACCGACTCGCATTTCTGGAGAACCGCCAGTGCCTTCTCCTCCATCGCAGTAATCTGCTCGCGGGTATCTTCGATCTTCTTCTTCGCTGCTTCGATATCCTCCTCGATTTTCTTCAGAGCCTGCTCATTCTTTTCCGTGTTCTTTTGGCTGCTCTTAAAGTCGACTCGAATCTTAGTCATCTGTTTAGTCTTCTCCGCAATTTGCTTCGAAATCTTTTTAGCCACATCCTGTTCCTTGCGCAGCTTTTCACCACCCACATCGAGAATCTGCTCTTTCATTTTGGCGAGCTTTGCTGCCATTTTGTCCACCTTCAACTTTGTGCTTTTATACTCGGCCTCCTTCGCACTCTTCGTCTCATTGAGCTTCGCAATTTGCTTCTTGGCTTCCGGAGATAGCGTCGTTTGCTTTTCCAGGACGCTCGTATTCTTCTTGAAATCTTCCAGACGTGTCTTCGTGGCGCTGACGTCCAACTCGATCTTTGGTAACTCGTTCTCATACTGGTCAATTTTGCGGGTGATGTGGGACAGTTCTTTTTCAAGCGACGCCTTCTCGTCACGAATCTGTTGCAGCTCCTCTCGCAAGGACGATGCCTCATCTTGGAGAGCCCGAATCTCGTCCTCGCTTAAGCCGCTGGCGAGCGTACTGGACATACCTCCACTGCGAGCTCGTTTACCACCACCGGACATAGCTCCAGACATCTCCACTAGTTGTCCATCCAACGTGACAACACGGTACTTGCACTGGCGCCCCTGATAAGCGATCGCGGAAGCTTCGTCCAGGTCCTTAGCCACCAATGTGTCGCGCAGAGCATAGTAAAATGCCGGCAGATATTTTTCATCGTTCACTTTCACCAGGTCGAATAACCGTGGCGCCACATGTCCGGAAGGAGCAGTCACATCATGGAAGGTCTGGGAATACTTCGACTTCAGGTAGCCCAGCTGCTCCAAGATCAGGAACGTCGTGCGTCCCAAGTTGTGTTTGCGTAGGTAAGCAACGCACGCTTGTGCCCCCGACGTTGTCTCCACCACTAGATTGTTAAGAGCACCGCACGCAGTTGAAATGGCAACATCATATTTGCCATCAATTGCGCCGAGGTCGCCCAGACGGCCGAACAGTCCAGCCTTCTCCAGCGGCTTACCCGGTTTAGATGCGTCAAGAAGCTCCCGCAGCATGCGGTTTCGAGTTGCATGCGACTGAACCGCACCAGAAGCCTCTTCGGCTTTTGTGCGTGCTTCGCGGTACTTTTCGGCGACAGTGCCCTCCCTGCTCTTGACGTCATCCAGCTCTTGCTGGGCAGCACCGATGCGGTCCTTCATCTTCTCTAGCTTCTCGCGCTTTTCACTCTGGTCTTCCTCGAGTCCACGCAGATTTGCTTCCGCTTCAATGATGCCGCACGCATTGGCTTCAAGGGCCTTCTTGGCGTTGGTCACAGGCTCTTCTACCAGCTGGATCTCTGTCTCCGTGGTATCAATTACAGACCGCAAAGCATTCATCTCGGTTTGAAAGGGCTCCATGTCCTGCTGGATGCTTTCCATCGTACTCCGCAGTTTGGCAGTCTCTGCTTTGTGGCTCTCGAGAATACCTTCTAGCACCTGCTCCTGCTTCTTAAGCTTGGCCTGCAGCTTTTCCACCTCCTTCTCCAGCTGCGGCACAAGCTCTTCATTCTCTTGCACCTTTTGCTCGATGTTCTTCTGCTTCTTCAGCTCCTTCTTCTGGGATGCCTGTAGCTCCTTCTGGCGTTCCTTAGCGTACTTGAGCTCTTCGCGCAACTTCACATCCTGCTTCTCAAAGTCAGCGTACTCGGCCTTGGCCTCGTCAAGCTGTTTGGCTACTTCATCGTGCTCACTCTTCACGCGGTGGTAGACGGTTTCAACGGCCTGCAGCTCCTCACGGTTCTTCTCCATGCGAGCCAGCTCAGCCTTGTACTTGGCCTGCAGCTCATCGCGCTTCGTCTCGCACAGCTCGCGATTCTTGGACGCCTCCTGAATCCACAACTGGTAGAGAATGTTCGTCTTCATGTACACTTCCTTTTCCTTGCGCAAGTACTCGAGCGCCTCAGCGCGCGGTCCCTCGAGATGCGCTTTCTCCTTCTCCACGAGCTTGACGCGGTTCACCTTGTCTCCGCGCACCTCGTTGCACTGCTCCACCTCCTCCCAAACCCGCTCCGTGGGTTCCACGTAGACGTTGGAGCCGATAATGTCTTCCAGATACTCGAGCAGGCCGTCCTCGTTGGTGCCCTCGGCTCCCTTACTCTTCATCATGGCGATCTGCTCCACCTCTCCCTGCAGAATGAGGAAACGGTTATTGTCCAGGTCGATGCCCTTGTCCTGCAGCAGCTCCGTGACGCGCGTGAAGTTGCTGGGTCTGTCGTTGACGTAGTACTTGCTGACGTTGCTCTTAGTGGCCGTGCGCGTGACGCTGAACTGCGAGTTGGGCACGACCGTGCAGTTGGCCTCGTTGTCGTCCACAGCAGCGGCCTCGGACCCGTCCGTGTCGATGATCTCCTGGAAGAAGACGGAGACCGTGGCCATGTCCAGGTCCGGGAAGCCCGCGGAGCGGTGCACGAGCTCCGAGACCTTCTTTAGTCGCAGCTTGGACGCGCGCTTGCCGAAGACGAAGAGCAGCGCGTCGATGACGTTCGACTTGCCGCTGCCGTTGGGGCCCACCACGGCGCTGAAGCACTTGTGGAAGGGCCCGATCTCCACCTTCCCGGCGTACGACTTGAAGTTCTCCAGCTGCATCTTGGTGATCATCAGCCGCTTCACGGGCGGAGACGGAGCTGCTCCAGGCGTGGCAGGCGTTGCTGGGGCGGAGACAGCAGCGGCCACGCTCCGGGGCGCGGGCG
>JAIKVE010001747.1:0-10516 GCA_024679115.1 Phytophthora pistaciae
CGTCCGGAACCGGACGCTACTCTGGATTGTGAAGCAGGACATGCCATAGCCTGCCGCTGTTGTTGGGCCCTCTTCAATGGCGAAATATGTGGACGTCCAGTCCCGAAGAACATGCCTGGGGCACCGCCGCCGCGTACTGCGCTGTCATCAAGCAAGCAGCTGAAATTCTGTGCGTCCACGAGTCGAGATGGTCGATGTGGCCACGGTGTCACGTCATTTGGCGCGAGGATTAGCGTACGGTAGGAATTTCGACCTCTTTGATCAACTGATACAGCGTCTACATGTACAAGCCGTGACATGCTAAGTCCAATGATAACATAGGCAAAACTCAGCGGATATGTATTTATTATCAATGTTAGAGAGTGTTCGACCATTAGCCATGCTGCTGCATGCATAACAAGACCAATCCTACGTGCTCAATACCATGCGCCTTGCACAGCTTTTCAGTTGGAGTACATGTGAGATAGCTGCAAACAATATTTTTTGGTTGGCGAGCGGGCGGCCCGGGAATGCCGGTCAAGCTCTAATTCGGATGGGAATGAAAGCCAAACTCATTGCCACCTCACGCCAACGTGTCATCCACTGTCTATTTTTCGCTTTGTGTGTCGTATGCCGTGCCTTGTCTTTAGTATTTATGCAATGGACGGCCTAGTGTCAGCGATGGAGGCGGCGGCACTATCGTGGCAGGACCGTGTCCGTCGACGGCTGACGAGTGACCAGGTGCGGGTTCGACTGCACACGTACTCGACGCTGTCGGCCAAATGCAGCGAGTCCAAAGAGACCCAGAAGCAGGTGGGGCAGCTCTTTGGAGGGCCAAGGAGCGGGACCGTCTCACGCTTTGCTGGGTCTTCGCTGCTGAACGTTCTGTTTGACGACCTGCGCTCGACCGATCGGACGTTGCGCATTGCAGCGGCTCGAGTGCTGTGCCTCATGGCGTACGAGAACCTGACGAACCAGCAATTGATCATTCGCAGTCAGGCAGGAGGAGACGAAGATATGGTGGGAGTCACCGTCGGCTGGGTGCACGCCTTCTTCATCCCGCAGTCGCTGCGAGATCGGTACGAGGCGCAGTGCGAAGATCGCGGGCTGTTCACGACCCCGACCGGCTTGAATGAGTTCGTCTCGAGCATTATCAAGGACCACTACGCCGCAGCATATACTCGAATCGGACGCTACTATGCCGGCGGTTGTCGCGAATTCCTGCCGCTTTGCTGGTTTCAAGCGCTAGTGAACGATTCATCCGAAGCAACGGACATGCTCGACGTCCCCGATCCGAATGAGAACCTCGTGGGCTTCTACCTCGTGCCTAGACAAATGCAGTTCCCGGAACAAGACGACTACTTCCTGCAGGAAATTCTGTCGTCAATCCGAACAGAGTCCGAGCTTGCGCGTCTCCAGCGAGTGCATGCCGCCTTCCAGCAAGTCGCGTTCCGAGCACCAGCGAAACAGGCGAATGCTGCTGCGCTAAAGACTGCATTGGAAGGGATACTGAAACGCGCGACGGCGTCAATGGATAACAAGGAAGAGGCTTTCATCATGAACCAGCAACATTCCAATCTCTTACGTTGGTTGGACGCATCTCCCGATCGCACGGTGACGTGGAATGAGTTGCTGGTTTGGTGCTGCACCGACATGAATGCCGACGAGTTGCTCAAACGCTTCGGTGCAGATGCATGCAGGACTATTGGCGATGCTTTTCAAAGGTTAGCGCTTGATAGTGAAAGTTGCGCGCAACGTCAGAAAGATCGAGTTAAGTCGTTTGTATGGGAACCTGCTCTCGTCGGCACCTTGTTGAGTCACCCCGATCTCCCGGAAGAGCTCAAAGCGAACATACGAAGTTTATCAGGTACTTACGCTAGCCGTGCCGATCTTCCTCGTAGAAATTCCCCAGCGAAAACTTCCTCTAGCTTGAACCACGAAGCGCTGGATCGTCCATGGGAATATTTGCTCCGACTCGAGCTGGCGGAGATCCACCCGATTAGTTGGAGTGTGTTTCTAAGCAAGTGGCGCCAGAGTGCCGACGCGAAATCCGAAGGAGACGAAGTGCAGATCTACCACCAAAGCGAAAGGAGACACCATTCTGTCCACGAAGGCGCGAATTCCTCCGTGCTGGTTGCCCGCAAGAACGCCCTCGTCGCGTCGTCTCCCAACCACCGCATCTTCCACAGCTTTCGCGACCTGAACCAGCTCCGACAGCAATTGCCTCTGATCACTAATCGACCGAGTGAGATCCGTGAAGAAACCTTTGAGGGCCCATCGACCGCTGATCGGTTGCTCACTGCGAGGGTCCGCTTAAGCGAGGCGGAGGAGCGGGAACTGGAGGAGAACCGCAAGTTGTTTCGTAGACTACAAGAGTCTTCAACCAATCTCGACGAGCTCACACGACAGCAACTGGAGGAGAAGCGAGCAGCACGGGATAAGGCCCACGAGAGAGCTGCGGAGAACCGAAGGAAGAGTGCGCAACTCATTGTCCAGCGACAACAGGAACTAGAACGTACGAAACGCGATAGGCAAGCGAAAGTTCAAGAGCGCGTACGACGTCGAGAGCGTCGGTGGCAAATTTTAAGTGAAGCGAGGCAAGAGCGACACCAGCGTGCGCAATGGTGGAAGCAAAACCGTCTAGAAGCTGAGATTGTCCGACAAGAAGAATTCATGCAGCGACTACAGGAGCAACGCGCTGCTGAACGGAGACTAGAGCAGAATCAACAACTCGCAGCGATTCAGCCACAACAACCTCCATCAACTCCTCCTGCTCGTGAACGACAGCAGACCTGTCCAAAAAGACCGTTATCCGCCCGAACGGCTACTGACCCACACATTGTTCGTGGGCGAGCGAACGTCTATGGATGTGCCGCCACTAAAGCCTTCACAGCGCGGAGACCTCAAACCGCTCGACCAGATTATTACTCGGGGAACCGCAATAGTTCCAGCCCTGCTAGACAACAATCAGCTAGCTTTCGACGACGGATGCGTCCAGCTAATGATGGGGGTAGTGGTGGTCAAAACGAAGGCACAAGTGCGTCGTCTTCAACAGATTCAAGCGGTAACGATCGCCAAACAGGGAGTGAAAATGCCTGCGAAACTCTCGTAATGACCAACGCGGCGCATGCCGTCGCGCAACAAATCGCCATCCCGCCTGTGTCAGCTCCAGCTCCCGAAGAAGAAGCGGTGGCTCCGGGCGTGATCATGGCGCAGTTCTCGGCGCTGGAGAAGGAGCAGAGGTTCAAACTCCGCGAACGCTACTGCGTCAATCGCGTCAGCCACAAGCTCACGTTTGCGGTGCTACAGCAACTTACCCATGAAGTACGGCAGGACGCAGCTTGGAGGGAGTTCCTCAGAGCTGCAGGAGGTCCCGTGGGTATTAACAGCAACAAGCAACGAAACAAAAGCAAGCGAGAAGCTAAGGTGACGTACACAGCGTTTGCTGGTGTGGCGAATCAACTGGGCATCTCCATGCCTCCCAAGAGGCTCCAGGCTGTGGCGCGCAGTCTAGACCCGTGGAAGACTGGCTTCGTCTCGTGGGAATCGTTCTACACGTGGTGGAGCTCACAGTGCAGTAGATAGATACTCAATATTGAGTCGAGACTTCCTAAATGAAAGTTGAAGTAGAAGTTGCCTAGCACCGCTAAAAGACTAAAAGATCGGGCTCATTTTTGGTCAGGGTCGCATGGCTACACCGGGGGAGCTGTCCGAATTGGAGCGCGGCGAAGGAGCATGGGAGAATATTCAGGTCGAACGCGCTGAGACGTGTACCGATTGTGCTAGGGAGGAGGATCTGACTGTGTTACGGATGCGCAGGAGGTGTTGCGCTTCGGGCTTCGGGGTCTGTGGAGAGCGTTCGCTGGCGTTGACACTCGCGTGACGGTAAGATGTGTCTGCGTTTGTCTGCACTGATCAATTCGGAGCTGATTTCTTTGCTGCCTATTGCCACAGGAGCTAGAAAAAGCCGTCGTAACTCGGAGAAGCGACGCAGAACGCCAGCAGCAGCACTTGGAGGCCATTGCGCAGACTCTGAATGCTATCAGCGAGCAACTTCGAGCGTAAGGGAGATTCCATAGCACCCTTCAACCTCTGAGACTAACGGGTTGTCGATACGTGTTGCTAGTGACCGAGAAGAGGAAGCGAATCAACGACATGAAGAGCGCTTGCAGCACTTGGAGGGCCAGCTCCACGACTATATCGCAAAAGATCGTCAATCTGCAGTGGACGAAAGTGCTTTTAGCAAAACCAGCATAGGCAAGGTAGAGCGTCGTCTTGATTTGCTGGAAGAAGAAATGGAGCACGTCGTGGCAGCGGTCGATCAGAAGGCGGACGCAGAAGCCGTGCAAGCCCAAGGGAAGACTTTGCTAGAGGCGATACGACAGCGAGTACGATGAACTTTAGACTATCCTCAAAATTGTTTGTTCATTGTTTAGATCTGACGGCTATGTGCTGTGGTGAATCAGTGCAAGAAGGAGGTATTTGATCAAGAAGTCGCTGCGCTAGAAGCGAGGTTGAAGCAGCAGCAACAGGAACTGGGGACGCAGATGTCAACGTCCATCTCAAGCTTCAAATCTGCTCAAGAGACACTTCTTCACTCGGAATTGGAGAGCTGGTCACTCAAGACCCACGAGAGCATCTGCCATGGCATGCAGTGCGTTCTTGACCAAGAAACTCAACAGCAATCAGACGTTCTGAAGGGCCTCGATCTTCAGATTAAGTTTTGCTGCGACGCTATTGAGGCCCAACAGAAGCGAATGGACGACTTCCAAGTGGAAGTCGGGAAGGAAGTTCGCGCCACGATCGCAGCCGATCGAGAGGATACAGCTCGACAGTGCAGCGAGGCCCATGGCCGGATCGATTACCAGTTTCGAACGCAAGAGGAGTCACTGGAGAGGACTCGAATCGAGCAGCTCAAGCTTCGTGAGGAGATTGTAGCAAGTGCAAGCAAAAGATACGAACAAACAGCGGCCGATATCACTGATGCTTTCAAAAAACTGGACCAGCGCGTGCTGGATCGGGAGCACCAAGAGCTGGAGAAAATGCACACGCGGCTCACAGAAGAGATGCAGCTCTCCATCGCCAATGCGTTCAAGGCTTTGGAGCCTGCCAAGGACCGAGAGCAGCGTAAATTGAGGCAGCACCAACACGTCGTCGGGCGCAAATTGGCCGAACTGGATCAAATGATGCAACTCATCGGGCGGCAGCTCATTCAAAACACGTCAAAACTGCAAGTGGTGCGCAACGAGCAGCTCGTACACAATTTCCAGCTTGATGAGGACGCTGGGTACGACGACGATGATCTCGTGCTTCTGTACGATAGCGTCACTGAGAACGCTGCGCTCCCAGAGTTTCCCCAGACTCCAGTTTATCCTAGTACTTCACAGCAGATCGATCAAGCCGAAGCAGCAAGTAGCGGAGAGATGATAAGGGTACAGCAAGAAGACACCTCAGAATTCCGGACACGCCGATCCCAACACCAAGAACTTCAGGAGCAGCTCCACAGAAAGCTTCGCGACTACAGCCAGGTATTAGGCTCTGGCCTGCACCAAGCACAGGAAGACGAGGAAAACCCTACGCAGCCACCAAAAAACTAAGTTCGTTCATTACATTAGGTAAAAAATGACCTCGACGGCGAACTCGGTTCGACTGTGTCTGTCGATGTAAGAGGTGGTATCGATAGTGCGTGAGGTGGGGTGGGGTGACTCGGCTTAATCAACTAGCTAGTCGATTCAACTGAATGAGCCGTTCCCGATGCTGCTTCGGTCATCCAGCGATCCCGCCTCGAGCGCTCCGTTTCCATTCGGCAGGGAGCCGTTCGATCCAATAGCAGGCGTTTCCGGCGTCGTGGACACTGTCATGACGGCTAGTAAGTCGACCGATGGCGGGGTGATCTCCATACGAAGCGATGCCTCAGCGCTCTCCAGAATGCCCCACAGATATTCCTGTTCCTGCTCGTATGTCATGCCATCCTCGTTGTCAGCGTCCAGTCGAGACAGCAGCTCCTCGTTCGACGGTTGCGCTTGGACACGCGGGAGACGGAGCGTCGTCAGTTGAGTCGTGAACTGCTCGCCCAGCTTCTGCTCGTTCAGAAGATTCTGCGAGGCCGTCACAATCTCGTTCTTGCGCTGCACAGCTTGCTCCGCTTCCAGCGGCTCGGGGACCTCGCTGATGTCGATGAAGGCTTGCGCCGCATTCTCAACAATTCCACTCAGACGGTCGTTCTCGCTCAGCACGCCCTTGCCGGACCACATGCCACTGGATCGGCCGTTGCTACCCACTCCGCCCATTCCGAGCTCGCTGTGCAGGTCCAAGTGCTTCTCCAGCTCCAAAAAGTGCTGCAAGGAAGCATCGTCCAGAATACCAGGGACCTGCAGCAGTCCGTCTACCACAATCCCAACGATGTCAGCAGAAGCCACGACGTACTCGAGAACAAAAGCACTTCACCCACCGAGATACTCCTGTAAGCTGGCCTGGCGCTTAATCAAGAAGTTGGGGTCAAATCTGAGCACAACCCACAGCAAAGGTCAGTCCAGCCCAATCTTTGGCCCGCAAAACTATCACCCTCTTAACATAAACAACAGTGCCGTGGAGTTCTCAGAGCAGTTAACGCGTCGGGTTGAAGAACATCAGGCAGCAGCACAGGGGAGGGAGCGGAGCCGAAGAGAAAGAGAGTCCCGCTTGGAACCGGACAAAAGGCCCCGTCGCCAGCCTCACCGCCTCGGAACTGCGACCTCGTGTCCCCCTCCGTCGACGCGCGTGGCTCGGGTGTGTTTTCCTCTTGTCAGATAAGATCAAGTGATTTTTACAGTCATGGGCCACTGCAACGGCAGCCTCCTCTCTTCCTTTTCAGCACCAGAGACCCACGAGCCAGCAGCGTCGACGAGCAGGAGACCGGGGAGTTCACACGACGCAGCGAGGCGGCAGTCCAGAAGCTCTGTGCAGCATCCTAGCAGTCTTCTCCTCCCTCTCTTCTCAGCTCCGCGTGACGTGCCACCGCCTTCTCCTTCTCCCAGCAGACTCGGAATACAGAGAGCCCCCTCTCATCACCGAACTCCACGCACGCACGCGCCTAAAGACCGATAGACGCACCGGCCAAACCACTGCTTCTCGGGCAGCGACACCTCGATGAGGTCCCCGAAGCGCCGCACGAGGCGCGAGTGCAGCTGGTCGAAGTCGCTGAAGCGCCGCGAGATGCGCCACAAGCCGCCATTGCACGAGATCTGCGTGCCGCCAAGAGCCCCGCATTAGCACCTTCACACGCATATAAAGAAGCAGAGCAGGTTTCGCACCTCCACGATGAACTCCGTGTGGTCCCCGACCGTGTCGTAGCCCGTGATCAGCGCGCTCACGTTCAGCATCGCCATGGTCTCCGGGCTCTTGCAATCCGAAATGAGGTCAGCTAACGTAAGTACGTGCGTACTTAAGAATAATGCAACACTGTACCGTACTTTTCGCGTTTTTGCACTTGCCTCCAACTTCAAAGTGATCCGATCCATTCCCAGACGAAAGAGAGCGAGAGCGGCAACCAAGTCACTAGTACAGTAGTGTGAATAGGATGGCACATTTTGGACGCGGCGGCAGCGACCGCGTGACGCTGGCGGTGGACGTGGAACTGACGCTGACGGACCTGCTCCAGTGCGCGGCGGCGTGGCATGAGGCGGAGCACGGCGCTGCGGTGAGAGAGAGTCAAGAGCAAGAGCAACCAGTTCCTGCGATCTTTCGTCTATTTGGCTAAAACTTCGCAGCGGTAGCGGGTTATAACGCGGTTGTTGCTGTCTCTGGTGCTGTAGATCAATGTGGACGAGATTGCGTCGGCGGGCTGGACGAGCGTCTGGGGCGGTGGCGACGTCGAGAGCAAGACGCACAAGTTCTTCGAGTCCAAGCACTTCGAGGAGCTCAAGGCGGTGTCCGGCGCCTTTGAGGCGCTCAAGCCGCTGCGCAAGCACTTCTCCCTGCTGGCCATCACCGACCGCCCACGGTTCGTGGAGAAGCAGACGCGCGAGTGGCTGGACCGCCACTTCTCGGGCGTGTTTGACAAGCTCGTGTTCGCCGACGAGGACAGCCCCGAGCACCTGGTGGCGCGCAAGAAGGAGCTGTACGATGAGTTCAAGGTGAAGGTGGCGGTGGGCTCTGACGCTGCAGTTCTGGCCGAGGCGGCGCAGGACGTCGGCCATGTCGTCGTTGTGGGATCAGTGCCATGGGCGAAGGAAGCCACTGAGACGCGGAGTAGCGTCGTACATGCGGCGGTGTGGACGGCAGCCCCGGAAGTCTTTGACCAGCTAATCAAGGAGCTGGAGCTGCAGCCGCTGGAGAAGGTGTTCGCTGGGCCGCGCCTCGCGCGCTACACAGACGACCTGGTGACGGTCTCGACACGAAAACCAGCAGGTAACATCCCCCTGTGTCTTGTGTCTTCAGCCAGAAACCATTGCTCTAACGCTGCGTGCTCGCAGTCTTCTACGCTAACATCATCAACTCCAAGTTCACGGTGCAGAAGCAGGAGACCGTCCGGCTGCAGGCGTCCGAGGCGGCCATCACGACGGCGGTGCAGGCGGCCGAGATCCTGCGTATCCAGAACAACGCCGTCACCACCAAGATCTCGACGCGTTACGCGCTGAACCGGCCCAAGGACCGCGGCGGCTATCGCGTGCCCAAGCTGGAGCTGGTGCTTCAACGCGTCGCGCGCAAAGCCTAGCAGTGGTGGATGGAGGTCTACTGTATGTCAGAAGCAGTGGAAGAAGAGTCTGTAGGCGCCAACGCAGCGCAGAGCAGAGGTGACGGGAGGAGCAAAACACACAAAACAGGAATCAGTGACGTCTATGAGTCTCTGCTGCTGCGGGCCACTCACTCACTCGCCGCGAGTGGCTCTAGCTCTGGCCTCCAAGTACTCCCTGCGCTCCTCGTCGCGCAGCTGACGTCGCTCCGCCTCGTTCGTAGTCACGATGTCGTCTGTCGCCGCCAAAACACGATCGTTATTGTTTTTTCAAGACCCAGTTGCCAACCGAATAGAGCAGAGAGCTAGCGACGTACAGAAGCCAGTCTTGACCATGAAGAGCTCCATGGACGCGCCCGTGACGAAGCAGATCGGCACGAGCTTCTTGAGGATCGGCGTAAGCGCGACCGTCGCCTGATGCTGCGGCGCCATCCTTGAGTTGGTCTCCTTGTGTGTGCCACAGGGTCTCAGTTGTGTATCACTGGTGTACGGTTGTAAAAACCGTTACACGAGTGTAGCCATTTTGTGGCAAAGGACACTTGTGCACCACCAACAGACTGACGTGGTGATGGCAGCAACGGCGCCGCTGAGCTGCGTGGCCTTCCGCTGCCTGGACCGGGACGAGTGCTACCACTACGATGAGACCCTCAAGAGCGCGGCCTTCATGCACGACGGCGACAGCTGCCACAACACGCTGGGGGACGTGCAGCACCGCTTCCGGTACCACAACAAGGACGGCGAGCTGCAGCTGCTCAGCGCGGACGAGGTGCAGGAGCTCATGAAGTGCACGTACACGAGCAAGCTCATCTTCCAGAGGACGCACCTGCTGCGCAACTACGCGTTCTGTGGCTTTTCGGACTCGGTGCAGGACGGCTTCGACCAGTTCGCGCCGCTGGGCCACGACACCTTCGAGGTCTCCCACAAGGTTGTGATCGGCCACGTCTCGCTGCTGGACCACGTCGAGGAGCAGCCGCTGGGGCTGTTCGCTCTCGAGAGCCTCGCACAGTACGAGTTCCTGGGAGAATACACGGGCGTGATCAAGGTGGGCGTGAGCGGGATGAACGAGTTCGACCCGTACGGCATCTCGTTCCCCTCCGTGTACGAGGGCGGCGACCTGTACGTGAGTACGAGCGAGTACGGCAACGTCATCCGCTGCATCAACCACAGCGCCACGCCCAACGCGCGCTTCGTGCCGATGGTGCACAACGGCATCCTGCGGATCTTCTGCGTACGTTTTGTTCGGCATGCATGATTGCTGCGGTCCGTCTTGCTTACCCACTAACGTGATGCTCTACTGTATGACCTGCAGTTTGTGATCCAGGACATCAAACAGGGCGAGCAGATCTTTGTCAACTACGGGCCTTCGTACTGGAAGTCGACGGGTATCGAGCCCGTTGCGTTCCACGAGCCAGAACAAGTTGTTGGTGTACAGTAGCTTTTTATTCCCATTACAAGGAGTTAAATGTGAGAAACCGGATTGCAACGCAACGCGAACTACAAGCCAGCCAGGAACCTGGAGGTGACGGACGGTCGAGCTTACTCCTCGATCTCGACGACGGCCTCAATCTCGACGGCCACGTTGAGCGGCAGGGCGTTGGTGCCCACGGCCGAGCGGGCGTGGATGCCCTTGTCGCCGAAGACCTTGCCGATGGTGTCCGAGGCGCCGTTGATCACGGCCGGCTGCTGCGTGAAGCCGTCCACGCAGTTGACGAAGCCCACGAGCTTGACCACGCGCTTGATCTTGTCCAGGTCGCCCACCTCGTGCTTGAGCGTGGCCATGAGGCTCAGCGCCACGTAGTGCGCGGCGTCGTAGCCCTGCTCGGG
>JAIKVE010001748.1:0-10510 GCA_024679115.1 Phytophthora pistaciae
GCGATACTTATCCATACCGTTCTTGCCAAACAAATGCTGCCATTGCTTTTCTGGGATAACCAGCGCCGCTTTCCGGAGGCGATCGCAGAGCTCCTCTGGAACGGCAAAATGGAGTTGAACACAGCCCTTCTTGTTCAGACGATGCTGTTGGGGCGTTGGGTTGGACCAAGTACCCGTCACGGCTTGAACGGCCAGATCCAGCTCTACTTGCGTGGCCCCCTTCTCTGGCTCCCCCGCCGACCCCAACCTTGATGCTATCGATTCCTTTGGTGAACCTGACGACGCCATCAGAATTAGCCTCGCTTCGGTCAGATTAGAGAATGAGATGCCACAGGACCTATGTTCACTGGCTAACGGCGTGTTGAAGTTGAGCGAGATAATCTTAGAAATTTCGCCGCAACACCTTCGCTGCAGTAGCATTTTAAATGTTTCGGTATTCTGTTCGAGGAACATTTTTCGATAATATGTTACCCAGAGTTGTTCGAGGAACACATTTTAAATGTTTCGGTATTCTGTTCGAGGAACATTTTTCGATAATATGTTACCCAGAGTTGTTCGAGGAACCTTTTTGTATAAGATGTAACTCAGAGTCTAACATGGGAACATTTTGTTTTTAAATGTTTCGGTAATCTACTTGAGAAACATTTTTATATTATATGTAACCCAGAGTCTAATTGGTGTCGATACCATACCCAAGCGATCACTATCGTACTTTGTAAACAATAAAAGTGCAGGGACGGCTCAGTCCATCCGAACTATGGGAGACACTTCTACAGACTGTCACGGATTATGACGCAACAACTACAAACAAAACAAAATGCCCGAACTATGATCGTATACATCAGTCTTGCTGTAGGTGTAAGTGCCTGCTTGCTCGGAGATCTAACACGAAGCCTGTCACTGTGACTACTAGTTGCATGTTACTTTACAAGGTGCGTCATAGTCAAAAGCTACTCAGTGGCGAGCTATTGTGCAAGGTAACTACCGTAGGTTGAAGTATGCCAGTACGCAAAGATTTCACGAGGACCAATGAAAAGCGAAATTGATGGCTGAAAAATTTAGAAAGCTCGAAACGGCTCAGCTTGAAAACTTGGCTTCCCACACTACTGCTTTTGAGAGTGCCGTGGTAAGGAGAGACCATATCACTAACTGAAGCTGCTTCGCCGTACTGAAGTGCATGTTGTACGCGAAGTAGACGGGCATAGGACACTATAGTCGAGCCAAAAGTCCGTCGGAGGCGATATGGTAACCGCATGTGCTTGTATGGCTCCATCCACATCTGTCATCACAACAAAAATAATTATTGTTCCATGGCTGTATAATGATATTTCAGGCTGGGCTTACTGCAGAAGAACTGCTTGTGCCGAGCCACCAGCAACGTGTAAAGATATCTAAGCGCAAGGATCAACGGAAGAACCCCTACTACCAGTGCCGAAGTCGAAAGCCTCAGTACCAGGCAAAAGCAGCCCCAGTCCGAAACAGCAGTACCGTATATCACAAGGCAAATATGCAAGTACGGCCTATTTCATGCTTCACCCCGATTGCTCCCGGTAAAGTTATTCAGACTGGAAGCGAAGACAATGGTTTCGCCCATGCTGGTTCGTGTCATGGGACTGCACCAAACGCAGTACGAAATGAAGATGAGCTCATGCCTGATAATTTAGTCGGCTCAGCAACCACGATCACCAGTCCAATTTCTCGGCTTTCTGATAGAAGATATGGAGAGACCCCGGGGTCATTGGCGGGATACGATGTGGCGGGGTACGAGATGGTACCTTGGCCAGCCCACATCCAACAACTTCATGAATATCACAACCCGGAAGGCATTCAACTGGAGTTTACCTACGGACTTGGGCGATGTGACTGCACTGATTCGTGTGAAGTTGGTGCATGCACGAACACTCTAAACAACATAATTTGTACGCGAAAAACTTGCAAATTTCGTGCGGATCCCCAGCATTGCCATAATGAACAACATAATTTGTACGCGAAAAACTTGCAAATTTCGTGCGGATCCCCAGCATTGCCATAATGTACTACAAGAAAGTACTGCAATCGAGCTAGTGCGTTTTCGCTGTTCGGGTGAGTACGGGTTAGTAGCGTCCAAACCGATTCCAAGGGGGACAATACTGGGGGAGTATTTCGGTACACTGGAGTACATGCCTAAGAAAAATGTTGGTAACGACGGATTTCGCCTTGACTTCAAAACAAGATCTAAACACGGGAAGCGGCTTCAAATAAATGGTGGAATGCGAAGAGGCCTCGTTGCCTGGGCAAACCACTCGTGCGATGCTGTTGCTGGTATGTTCCAAGTCGGCTATGGCCGACTTTCAACGGTGGTGGCAATAACATTGCGTGAGATTCAAATTGGACAAGAGGTGACCGTGTCTTACGGTAAAAAGCTGTGGTTTGTTTGTACATTGCGTGAGATTCAAATTGGACAAGAGGTGACCGTGTCTTACGGTAAAAAGCTGTGGTTTGTTTGTCGATGTGGATTCGAGCACTGCTGTCATGCCCACCTTCACCGGGAATCGATTGAAGCAGGTGCAGATTAGGTGCAACGTGCATGGCATTGGTGCACTGTAACACATTTTTTATTGCTAGATGTTATGGTTTATAATAAAAAAAAATCAAGTTCCGATTAAGACGGGGTTAACCCTTCTTAAAGCGTGTGAATGATACAAAATCTAACTATTTGTAAGTTCTAAAAAAAGGCTGGGTCATCTTCTTTGTGACTGTTCTGGTCTTTGATAGCTTCTGTCATTTCTCATTTGGGGCGCTAGGAGAGAGGTGGGCGTCGTGTTGCTGATGGAGGAGCGGCCCTCCATTCTGACCTGACAGAAACTATGCTGTTGTGTTGCTCAATAGATGGCAAGGCTCCGCGGACACCGCAACTACAGCAAGCAAGAACTGGACTTGCTCTTGGCTATTCTACAAGATCGATTACCAACCAACGCGCCGGAATGGACTTCTGTGTCAGAGCACTACAATATGCGTGGAGAGGCGAATTGGGGCGAGCGCTCTGGCATCAGTCTTCGCCGCAAGTTTACCAGTCTGGCATCGCCTTCCAATACAACATCTAACACGACACTCCGGGCTGTGGCTAGGACGCTCAAGACCCGTATTCAAGAACGGTGCATCGCGGTGTCGGAGGGAACCAACCGACGCGAAGGCGAAGCTGGTCGTGTTCTTACGACAAGGGGGTACGAAGGTTCGGGATCTGAATCTGTTAATGCTTCTCAGATACCGTCGGGTGGTCAGCCCAACTCAGGTACCTCAGGTGGTCATGCTTCTACAAGTACCCCAGGGACGGATTGCAGTGGGAATATGCCTGCAGTTACCCATCTGTGTTATCAGATACTTCAGCTGGCTGTGGAGGCCCGGCTGGAAGCTGAAAAACGAGAAGCAGAGCGGCTACAACGTGAGCAAGCAAATCGTGAGGCTGCGCGGAAGCGAGAACAAGAACTAATTTCGCTCGTTGCGGCACTGATCAAGCCGAGCACGTTGTAGGCTCATGTCGCTGTAAAGAACGGTATTTTTTTCGTTTTTTATGCTCGATTTGTAGGCTTTAGTCTAGTCAATACGTTTACCATAACATTCAACAGGCATTACATGGATTGTGTCAGTACGAACGCTACATCCACGCACAAATTTAACGCGCGATCTGACGTATCGTCTTGTGTGCCTTCCCAAATTCAAACCAAGAAATAGTAACAGGAAACTACTGGATGCAACATTGACATCAATTGTTAAGTATATATTGGTGGACTGGTACATGCACTGAAAATGTAACGTTCACGCATTGTAGTCAACACCTTCAACGCTCAATTCTCGACTACGATATTGGCCAGCCTTGTCACCAACTGGGCCTCCTGGTCCAGGTAGAGTTCCGGACGCGTGCAATGCTTGATCTGAATGACACTGCCATCTTTCGGTAGGGCATCGTCCTAAATACGCTCCGCGTTGAACACTGTTGCCGTGAGCAAGACCGAGTTCACATATTGCGGCTTTTCATCGAAATTCGCTTTGAAGGTCTGTGCCACACAAACCATTGTTAGCACTTACTTTTTACTTCGACCAAGACCTCGCTTACCTTATGGAGCTCTGCAACTGTCTCGGGGGCGTCAGCGTCTACCAAATGAAGCCGCAAATAGTTTGTCGCGCTGTACAGGTGACGGGAAATCCATACCAAACGTAAACGAATGGTAGCGTTGAGTGTCTTGGCCATGGGGTTCGCACGCATGGCGTCTTTGACATCTGTCATCACAACAACAACGGGTAAGCGGTGAAGGAAATTCATACCTACATTAGGCAGTACTATACCTTCCACGCTCGCCAGAACGGGTTTATTGTTGGTGCGATCACCGTCCTTCATTAGCTGGCGCATTCTTTCGCAAGCTGTTAGTGTACGTTTCGGCGTCTTGTTGTTGTCTTCAAGCTCATCAGATGAAAGTTAGTAACATTAAACAATATAGGAACTTGCTAAGGCCACGTATGTCTTCCATGCCATTGGTGCACTGCTTTTTTGATGGTGACTGTGCTTCAAAGCTTGTTGCGTTCTCTCGTTCTCTTTTGGACATTCCTGCCATCTTGCAGAACCGATAATGATACAATCCCCCCCCCCCAAAAAAAAAAGCTGATGTTGTATTGTTATGACGGGACTGGAGTCGGCGTTAATAGTCGAACATTTTCTAAGAACATGTAACGACAGACCGTACACGTATCCGCTAACAAATGCGTAGAGGCGGTTGACACTCACTATTTCGGTAGAACTATGGTCACAATCCTTGGAACGGTGTGTCATTTCTAAAATATTGTGCCGTGACGCTCAAAGGGTATTGGCGAATATGGATAATGAACCAAGCGGTAACATACATCAACGTAATGGCTGTAATGGACGTTGGGCTATTCTAGATTATATGTCCATCAATCTATTGTGCTCACCACGTATTTGCCTATCTCAGCTCTAAATCGACCGGTATTTGGAGATTTGCGCTCTACTTATTGTGTTTTGCAAACATTTTGTCGTTTTGACTATGAGCTCTCCCCGAGTTATAATAAATCGAGCTCGATTTTATTTAATAAAGCGAGGTCAAAGAAATGGACAGATCGACCTATTTAGGCCGGCTAAGGACTCGACCTATGACAATCCAAATCAGGGCTCGAGGTCGATCTCCTGGTAGATTTGAGCATAACTAGGTCGATCTACGGTAAATCGATCCTTTTTGCGTTTTCAAAAGCGCAATTCGAGGTCGATCTATATAAATCGAGGTCGTCCCTGCTACCGCCTCTGTTTTGTGCCCTGATTTGTGGACCGGCCTTCCTCGATCTAGGCCATAAAACGGGGCGCCATTTTATCGGCAAAGCACAATACCCCAACTTACGATATATATATATACCTCGACTCACTCCTTATTAGACCGAGCATGGATACGACACTATCGCTCTCATATTAATCAGCTGGGGTATTTAGCTGGCCTCGTACATGTGTATAGCTCGTTAAAGGTGTTGATTGGTCGCTTAGGCTAACCCTGGTCGATATATATATATGAATCGACCAGAATGCTCAGTTTTCCGTAGGCGTTCTGAAGGATTTATATATATATCGACCAGGATTTGGTGATGCCAAAGTATGGAAAACCGAGCGGGCAAAACGCTTGGCGGGCACAATAGTTACTTATCTGTTAGAGTATACATCGCATTCTTTTATGTGTGTACGTAACCGATAAGTCCGTTGGTGTGATCGCGTTTATGGAGGGCACATACCAGCTTGTGTACTCGGGTCACATAGACCTGCCATGTAATAAATCTATAACGTGGTACCTAGATAATATTACGCTTACGCTCGCACTCTTTTGAGTCCATTCTAACACTTACCGACTGATCATCAATCACACAACACATTCCACGGATTTCCATTGCGCCGGTGATGCTCCCGCTTCACAAGCTGGAGAGCCAAGGGTTTCTCGTCCTTCACAGAGCCGTGAGCATTGAAGCGGTCAATGCGTTTCGAGCGATCGCTCGCCGAACGCCACTACCATGGGCAGATGCGGAACGCCTTCCAACACGGGCAATCACGTTCTGTCCAGCGGCGGGCCGGCTGTACGCAGAAATACCACCCGTCTTGGCGACGGTCCTGTCCACGATGCTACAGCGCTACTATCGGACGTTCTTTCCGAACGCGGTGGTTACCTGGTACTTCGTGAAGACGCGCGCCGGGACTCCGAATCAACCGATCCACCGCAACTTCGCTCCAGCCGACCATCCGATGGGTCTCTCTTCAGTCCCGGGCTGCCTCAGCATCGCAACAACGGACGACACACGTTTTGTCGGGTTTGGGTGGAACCACCAAGTCGCTTTCCAGTCCAAGAAAACAGAGATCAAATTGCAAATGGGTGACATGCTGTTCCTTCGAGACGACTTTATCCACTCTCAAGCGACGTGCAGCTACAACAGCATCTGTGTACACGCGTTCATGAGTGTGCTACCAGCGGGTAATCCATGGCAGCGCGCGCAGTTGGTTCCGCTGTACGACGATGGCCCTCGTCGCGACGAGTTCAACTCACGCTGCTACGTCTGGGGTTGTCAGCATGTGGCAACGAGCCAGCAGGGACTGAACCGACATGTTCGAGAAAGCCACGGCTTCTTTTTCAACAACTTGACGTTGCGAGACCGCCATGACACTGTTGGTGAACCCTCGCCTGGCATCGCGATCAGTGATTCAACAACCGTTTCACTCTCCATCTCCATTCGACCGTCCGACATCGCAACGGTAGACAGTGAAGGCGAAGTGGAAATGGAGATCTTGGTGGCAACCGACTCCGATACGGATCTGGAACCTGCGGGTGATGAGCCACTGTCGGATTGGAACTTGCTATGATCAGGCAAACACAGGCAGCTGTGCGCCGAAAGTACGGTAGCTGAGCCACTTCATTTGTTGGACTTCTGGTATGCATACTAACTGTTAACCAAACAAATATAATGCCACTTCATTGCTGCAATGGTGGATATGTATTTCCGATTTCAACATTTGCTCAATGTTACTAGGACATATAGCATACCTCGCCCCGTTGTGTATTTGCTGATCAGCTCATACATACACGAGCACGGTCCACTGACAGCCGAAATTGCGCTTCGCGATGCGTGGGGTCCTGCACAACAAAATCGTACATTTTCGCAAAAAATGTAACTCCAGCCTGAACATTTAATCGAAAAATGTTACCACCTTTAGCTGAGATCGAACATGGCTAAAATACATATCCGAGCGATAGATAGGTGTGTCCCCAGCATTGACTAGAGCTATGATCGATGTCGCCGCGTTTGGTCTAGGCTGGGGTAGTTTGGACACATACGGGCAAGGTCCACTGACAGCCGAAATTGCACTTCGCGATGCGTGGGCCCTGGGATATAGTGCGGATCTGCGCAAAATAGACTATTAAGGAAAGTCGTTCTGACTGGGGCTAATGGTTTATTGGTTCGTGTCAATCTGGCGTGGCCGCCACTAATTGGTCTGATAGTAGCTTGAGCCGATCTTCTTCATCCAGGGCTTCTTGACTGGGATGTGCCCACGCCACTATATCAGGCGTTAGTTTCTCGAGAGTTGTAAATGCTTCACGTGACGTTACGCGGGAAACCAACAAATACGGTTGCTCTGGCTTGTTAGCTGTCGTGTACTTAGACGTCCATTCGGTCACTACCATGCAGTCGAGAGTTTCCCCCTGGACCTTATAAATCGTTGACCCTACAGCACACACCATTGGTAACTGGTTTGGTCGTACTTGTATACTTCTTTTGAGCCCAGATGAAGCTCGGGGAAGCGATATTTCCGACGCCTTATACGCCTGTGTTTCGTAAAAGAGCGGAAATAAATCTGCATCAATATCGGCTGCCACAGGCTTTGCGGTAATCCCTCTCGGAATACGAACAATAACAGCCTCTGGTGGTATACTCGGAAGCTTGACGATCACCCCAGATGAGCCATCGCGCACAAATCGAAACACGGTACCTATTTTGAAAATTATCTGCTCGAGAGAACCAAGCGTACCGTTGGCAACCAGCTTTTCTGGCCGTACATTCTGCGTAATCTGGATCGGCATTCCGGGCACCAAGTCCAAAACCGGAGCCATTCGCCCGAATTTATTGTCTGGTAGACTCATAAATTCCGGGCACCAAGTCCAAAACCGGAGCCATTCGCCCGAATTTATTGTCTGGTAGACTCATAATCATGTCGATTTCCTGTCGACTTAAGTTATTAAGTTGTCCTTTAAAATCGGCAACGACCCGTATTGGATATTGCCCATCCGGAAGATGCCTAGCTGTTGAAGCCACAAAGAAGTTGTTGATTGCTTGTCGAGTTGTGTTTTCTGGAGTAACATAAGTGCAGCCAGTTCCATTTGACATGGTAAAACTGTCTTTGTTCGTATGCTGGATCAATCGGGAATTAATGAGATCAATAAACTCTTGGGTCCAGGTTCCCAAACGAGCTAATCGACATCCATGTCCCCATTCGGGGTCATTTTTAAATCGAACACTCTCTTTCAACATGACGACAGTCGTAAACTTTCTCCACAATTCATATCCCATTAGAGCAGAAGCGGAACATCTTGTTTTAGCCCATGACGACAGTCGTAAACTTTCTCCACAATTCATATCCCATTAGAGCAGAAGCGGAACATCTTGTTTTAGCCCATGGTTTAATGTACAATGGGTCAGCTCCAACGGGTGGTAATTGGAGAAAATCGCCAACGAGAATGATAAATATGCCTCCAAACAGAACATTCGGGTTGCGTGTAGCCCTGCGAAGCAATTTATCTAGGTCAACTAGCTGGCTTTTATGACGACAGTCGTAAACTTTCTCCACAATTCATATCCCATTAGAGCAGAAGCGGAACATCTTGTTTTAGCCCGCGGTTTAATGTACAATGGGTCAGCTCCAACGGGTGGTAATTGGAGAAAATCGCCAACGAGAATGATAAATTTGCCTCCAAACAGAACATTCGGGTTGCGTGTAGCCCTGCGAAGCAATTTATCTAGGTCAACTAGCTGGCTTTTCAACATCATTGACACCTCGTCGAATACAATAATGTCAATGCCGAGAACGGATCCGCACTTCGAGTTTTTTAGCTGCAGCAAAAAGCTTGCCAGAGTACGGCCAGATATAAGGGTCGCGGCTTTGCCTGTCAAAGCGGTTTTAAGCAGACTCTCTTTACGTTTCCAACTTGTACAAAGTTTCTGGATAGCGCCTATTACTCGTGACTTTCCAGTACCCCCTTCCCCACCAAGATAAAACAAAAGCTGTCCCTCACGAAGCTTGTCCCCAATGCACCTATTGGCATATTCGGCCTCCTCACCGCTCTTCCAACGATATAAAAGAGCAGATCCAATTTTGCGAAATGCAGCATGTTGCAATTTATTCAGCGTAAATGAGCGGGATACCTCAGAAATCGTCGCAAAATTCAGCTCTGTCTCTGGGGAGCGTTGTTCCGGGTCCCATATCATTGTTGATGGGTCCAGCGCTGATTCTAGCAAGCCAACCACCTCTGTGTCGCGGGCTATACTTTCAGAGATTTGGACAACCTCTGTGATACAGTTATCGGTACTAGTATCACGAACCCACTTTTTCATATATGCCAATGCAGGGAAATCAGCGTGGTACTCTTGATGCGCAGCCACATTTGCAGTATGGGCGGCCATTGGTTCTAACATTGCGCATTCAGAAAATGTAGTAATTATTCGGTCGGTAGCGGCAGTGCCAACTGAGCAGGTTGGGCAAAGCATTGGGTTCAAGTCACTAGAATCGAGAATAGTGCTGCTCCCCCTTGCATTCTCTTCTAAGTACTGGGTATCAGAGAGTACGTCAGGGTTTGAGCTGGTTTCAATGTCGTCGTAACTGTCAGTGTCGTCCATTACTTGCCATCCGTCATCAGAATCATCGCTTGATGTTGACGAGCCGGTTTCCTCGGCATCGTTGGGATATCCAAAGTGGTGCCGTTGTGCTTCGCGAGTCGCCATACTACGGCCCAAGGTAAAATCATCCATGTTTCCCATAATTTCGGTCACAAACGCATTACGTGACGGCTCCCAGGTGGTATATGCAACTCGCCAATTGTCAGTGTTTGGGGATTCATATCCAGTGAGATCTCGCACTGTCCGAAATGGCTTAAATAATACCAAAGATCCAATAGCACGTTTCAGCATATCAGCGGCGGATACCTCGGTTGTGATGCTGGGAATCTGATAGCCGAGAATGACGGGGACTGACTCCATTTTACGAACAGCTAGTGTGTGCGTACGACTAAGTGGATGCCCATTTTTAAACGGATAGCGAGACAGGTGAGGCGCATCCGACCGTTTGCGATACGTCGATGCGGACGACGGCACCTGCCCCATCTCGGGCGATGAGCTCTGGCAGTACTTCGACGGCGTCAACACGCCCAGCCAGGAGTTTGCTCCTGACGCCCCAGCGGGTGCTGCCTTCCGCTCTGCTATGGCTCACCTGCCTGCCGCGTCG
>JAIKVE010001749.1:0-10509 GCA_024679115.1 Phytophthora pistaciae
CGTAGCCCACGGGCCTCGTCGTGAGTGACCCGCAGCCCGACCCGAACCTCGCACTCGTCACACATTGATCAACAGTAATCTTACTCGGATCTTGAGTGTACGGTGGCAGCAATGTATAAATGGCCCGCAGCACCGAAAGCAATGGGCTCGAGCACCGAGGATTAGGCCAAGCGTAAGCACTAAACCAGAGGGCCTCAGCACTGCATGGGGCTACAGACAACGACGGATTGATACGGCACGCAAAAGCCGGAACACATGTTGTACTTTTTACAGTATGTAATTCGGAGAGCCAATCAGGTTCTAGATGCATAGTTGACATTTGTATAGCATACTGTTTTGGGTACTTTGTCTAAGTTCTTGTGAACTGTATGCTCCGCTACGTGTATTTTATGTCATTACCTTGTACAATCTCTATCGTTCCCGACAGAGACTTCTGGCACATTTACTATAAAGGATGTCATTCAGTTGTGCCATATCACTCCGTCCTTGTCTGTACCATGTTATACTCTGAGCCTGGATCGACGAGCATGATATATGTTTTCGACCGGGGCGCGTAGCCAAATAACTACATTCAATGTAAAACACATGAAGTGTTGTCTGCCACATTAATTCCCTTATCAAATTCGGATATATCAGTCGTCTCGTTCTCACGCTGTATTATTTTTATATATATTAATAGTCTGTACATGTATTTACCGAGATCATTCATGTTGTGCATGGCATCTGTACAGGCAGCCCGCATGCTAATTGACTGTGCATTGCCAATTCCCCAGGATGCAAAATCGCTTTCCATTTCTTAACGCGCTCTTACCGTCCTTCGCCATAACGAAAAAACTTCAGTTCTCGAGTCGCACAATGCATCTCAACCTTTGGTTGAAACTTGGAGGCCGTAGCTGGCGTGAAGCCGACCGATTTAGCAGAGATCGCGAAGAACCGCTCACCATTCCTTCCGATTGGACTTGACGGACTTGGGCTCTGGTGCTGGGCTTGAGTTCGCTGCCTCCACAAGCTTCGCGTGCGTCTTACAGAGCCCGCGCACTTGGACGTATTTGAGGCAGGTTGACACGCGGCAACGTTTGCCGCCTCCGAAGCACGGGTACTGCGCAAGCTTGACGCAACCGGAGTACCTGCAGCGGCGACCTCCACCGTGAGCGACGCAGAGGCCTCGGCTCAGAGCCAACTTGGGGCATGCGGGGGAATGGCAGCGCACTCCACCGGCGTGAGCTTTGCAGAGTCGGCGAGTTTGGGCCTGCTTTGTTGCACTCCGCCACGCTGCACCTCGGTGCCTTATGAGTGATGATGGCTGGCGTTATTGGGACGTCTCGAGCGTAATGAGCGGTATCGAAATGACTCGAGGGTTTTCAGTTATGTCATCTTTCTACACATAGCCGTAGCGAAAAGGCAGCTCAGCCAGCCGATCCCGTACGGTTGCTGTTTGGATATCCGGTGTATTTCCACGCAAGATTACGGTTTCGCGACTCTAGCACAATCAGAGCGTCCGTCCTGCTTGATACATGTAGAAAAAAATATTCGGGAAGTCATATGAGCTGACTTGGTGGCGTACAGTACTGTCATACTGTTCATACTGTAGATCCCCAGTAAGAGATCCGGACATGGGAAAGTCACGTGCGATGTGTCAGAATGGGAGCCGCTAACGACAGGCACCGAGTTTTATCGACAGGCAGCAGAAACATAAACAGCACAACCTTACAGTTGAACGATAATTGGGATGCTCGATGACAGTTCATTCATTTAGAAACTCCAAATAATGTGTTAGTGTCAGAGCTTACTATAATATGGACGAGGGCGAGCGAATGCGAGCGCGAGGCTCACTAAATGCATTCACCGAATACCAACACCCGCCGATTAGGCGGGGGCGTGTCTGCGCGAGCGAGCGAAGGCGAGCGCTGCAACCCGATATTTTTTTTCCTAGACACCGCGCCTGGCCGAGCCGAGGACTTAGCGTAAGGCATGAGGGGGTGGGGCAGGCCGCGCAGCGGCGCCCCCCGAGCGAAGCGAGAGAGGGGCGGGCCCCCCGAAGTGCCGTCGCTAAGTCCACAGGCGACAGCCAATGGGCGAGTGTCCGCCCCCTCTCGAGCATTCATGTTATGCTGGTTGATAGTTATAGTCTATAATATAGGCGGTCCGTTTCTGTATTTCTGCTTACGCTTTGTGTTGTTTCAAATCTCCTGGCTGGAATCATCTGACTTAACTTTTGTATGGCTGCTGCCTGTCAATAAGACTTGCTGCCTGTCGTTAGCGGCTCCCTGTCAGAATGATCAGCCCGAAATCCGATCAGTTGGCTTCCGCGTGATTAAGTGCTTATCAGCAATGCTCTACTGCACCAATGCGTTACTTCGAAGTAAAATACAGGGGGATCGTTGTCTGATACAGTTTACATGTACACATGTACCACCCTGACATGGACGTGCACTGTATCGAAGGCTCTTGGCACTGTAAAGTTGACAGTTAGAATGCGTCGCATTCCGTCCTGCGACGCAGGTCCTGGCGTAATATAGCCGGAGAGCCATCGTTATCTTGTGATTTGATGAGTGTGCACTACAGTACCTGTGTAAAAAATGCCGTCTGAGCGGATATCGGCTGGGCACATAATACACGTACTGTGTTGCACGATTATCTGCGCCTTCCAGGCCGTGGACGTCAGTCTGCAATTAACCGCCAAGCTCAGACCGCAGAGCCTCTCGAACAAGCATGGGTCTGCTTAAATATGTGCTGGCCGTGATGCTCACACTGGTCGTACTCAGCGATGGATTGACCAGCGCCGACAACAAGATCTCCGCGACAGAACCAAACGTATTGCGGAACAAGACCCCACCAACGCGCGAGCTCGCTGGTATTGACGCAGCTGGAGAAGAGAGAGGCAACAACGGAGGAGGAAAACGAGGCAATGCACGGGTGAGGACAACGGCCTATCCTCCTAAGCTCGCGAAAAACGTAGTTAAGAAATTCATAGGGTGGATGAGAGGCGTATTCGGAATCAAGAGCTAGCCTTTGCAGATCCCGTCTACTGCTTAACCCCACTAGACAGCCAGCCAACAAAGTCAAGACTCAGCCTAAGCTTCACTCGGGAACTAATGGAGATTTCTAAATACCGTTCGAAGCTCCACCTCGTCCAAAGCGTAGTTATCCTATATAGTAATCTAACGCACGTCCTCACCGCGAGCACACCACAAAAGTGTACCAACTGGCCACGGACGCTCTTCATGCTTTGTTCATTTCTGTCCTTACTGCATGAGAGGAAACTCTAGTAGAGTGGTGTCGGTGCCAATGGTAGCCAACGTAGAGAGCTCGCAGCAACGAAGTATTGTGTTTCTTATCACGGCCTTCGCCAACCTGTTTGTGGACTGCTTCACGTCTGCTCCCAAAAAGCTGGGCGAGCTCTTCTGTCGAGTGGCACTTTTTTCCGCGTGTGAAATTCGGGTTTTCCGCGTGTGGGTTGGCCAGTGCTGGTTTTCCGCGTGTGCCCAGGTTTTCCGCGTGCGCCCGCTGTTTTGCGCGTGTGCCGTGTTTTCCGCTGTGATTTGGTGGTTTTCAGCGCGTGATGAGATTTTTAGCGTGTGATCATTTGTTAATACGTACATATTAGTGCAAGTCAATCAAGTACGAAGGTGATTCGGATTGTGATAGTTAACTACAACGTGGCCGCTCGGGGGCGACAACTACCCGGGCGAGGCCGTAGCTGCTGGCTTTGCACATGCACATATCCTGTAGATACCGTGTGGACCATGAAGAATACGACGTGGTGACACCGTTGTGGAACGCTAGCACCGCTCCAGCTGCAGGTCTTCAAGAGACAGCATCGATTAACACGCACTGTGATGGCCGATGCCGTCGCCGCAGCAAAGCTAGAGCTATCCGTGATCGAACTTTGGCTGGTAGTACCATGCACACCACGACGGTCTGCTCGTCGCGTGGCGTTCACTAGCTTGTGAGCGTTAATGCGGATCTCGAAGAAGTTGTCGAAGAGAGCTGGTACAAGAGCATAGGGCACCCCAACTGTAGCCATCTCGCCATTTACGTGAAGAGCCATTGGGTTCTCGATCGCCGAGGACGCATGAACGATTTCGTTCTCGACTTGACCTTCTTGGTGATCCATGTGAGTCCAGCCTCAAAGAAGTTGTCCGACCTCAAGTGCAAGATGAAATAATGCCCAAACTCGTCATTAGCTCGTCCATGCACCTACGACCCTTGGGCTTGCGCGACTCGTTACCCTCTACTGAAGTCTTGATGAACGCCACGTAGAACGGACTCGAGTCCGAGTTAACGGAGTGAGTGAGGAAGATTTTGCCGATCAGGTGGCCCTCCTTCTCGGTGTCGGCGTGGTGATTCTCAAAGTGATTGAGTTTCTTAACCACCCTGCTGTATACCTTATTCATAACCATAATCTGGATGCGCTGACTGTCGATGCAGCAGCACCACCGAGCTGGATACCATCAAGGTGAACATATATTTCCACTGACCCGGTGTGGCAACGTAGCGGAAAAAGAAAATGGCAGCCACAACGCTGACGACTACTAGTATCAGCATCGAGATGAAAGACTATCCGAAAGGTGATCGGTCAACATGCTACATCGAAAAAGAAACAAATTTCCGCGGCATCCCGGGAGCCTTCGATGTGTCGGAATCATATCTGCGGACTGAAGTAGCGTATCCTCGAGCCATCAAAAGGCGAGATGTGATACATAGACTTGAGCTCGAGTAAAACCGGCGTTAGTACGAGTAAGTCCAGAAAGAGATAGATTTGGAGTAATCCTCGACGTAAATAGACGAGTTGAGAGTATGATAACAATCGGCTATTGCTGGAAAAAAATCAATAAATCAACCTAAAGGTAAGAAATGGTCGCTGTAACTAGACGCCTGCAGTCTCTCTTATCCCTCTCTAGCCTACTATTCCAAGGCTTCTTCGTGTGGAGAAGCGCTTACTTTTGTCGATGCAGTTTCTGCAGCATATATTGGC
The DNA here is from genome assembly GCA_024679115.1 of Phytophthora pistaciae. Lineage (NCBI taxonomy): Eukaryota > Oomycota > Peronosporomycetes > Peronosporales > Peronosporaceae > Phytophthora > Phytophthora pistaciae. Next base: position 4,979 of record JAIKVE010001749.1, read on the forward strand.
ACCGATAATTCCCACAGCTAACTGTTGCCTCAGGATTTGCTTTTACGACTTTATACTTACAACTAGCTTTTTACAAAAGTAAATACGGTGTGTGAGGCCTTCCCCAGAAGCCTTTTCACTTAATAGGCGTCGAGGGGAAACTGCGCCCAGGGCTATTTGTATCAAATGACAAGATTTTCCTTTCACGTACAGGTCATGGGGGCAAGAAAGTAGTACATTCAGATGTTAAGCTGGAGTCGAGGATCCAGGTCGATGGGCGTCAGCTCGTCGAAATTGGGTGATGACAGAGCTGGGTCGTCGAGACCAACCCCCCAGGGCGTGGTGAGGTGGGTTGAAAGCGAGCGCGCCCGTGGCTGGATGATGCCGAGTTGCCCGTCGATGAACCTTGGGCGCGGCGCCGCAAAAGAGCAAATGACTGCTCCTCGAATGGGCTCCTGTCCGTTCTACTCCAGGCGGCGGAGAGTCGTCCGAGGAACTTCGTCCCTTCGACAGATGCCGTAGTGCAGCACTGTCCACCCTTGGTCGGGGCAATTGTTGGCCTTGTTGAAATAGCAGAGATTCTCGTAGGTGACACCGTTGCTTCCGCAGACTGATTTATGGTCATTGAAGAGGGTGCAAGTGTAGGGGCATTCACCAGAGATACCGGCAATCAGGAGCGAGGAGAGGACGGCTGCAATAGAGAACTTCATGGTTTCGGGCTTGGGGTGTGGTGGTGGGAGACCTTCAGTTCTGGGGGGGACGGCGAGGTTTCCGGCTGGTTAGTTCTGGTGTATTGCTGGGAAATAGCAAAGTGAATGGGACGAGAGATGTTCTCCCACTGAGCCACAGCGTTGGGCCCCGCACCCTACTACCAAAGAAAAGCAAACGTCTGTTTGTCGCACGATGTCAGAAACCCATAGTCATGCATGAGGGGTCCTCAGTAAGGACCGTGGCGACCACGTGTTGTGCTCGAACGTGCGTTCGCTATTTTCATACAGTACAAACACAGTGATTGTAATATCCACGGCAACTGGCTATATAGATATAGCCAGTTGCCATGCAAAGCACCTACCTCACGATCGGTGATGACAAGGGGCTCCCCTATGTCCTCGCTCCGCCTTCTTTAGAATCCACAGTTTTTCTATGAGAACTTTCACCTAGACACTTCTGCCGACAACATACTGGAACCGAATCCAAAGACTCACCAGACGTTGACCGCCCAGCATCGATTAGTCACCAGCTCGTATGCCCACCAGTCTGAATTAGGTGGGATACGAACTGTTTCCTATGCTGGCTCTTCCGAATGCAAAAGAAGGGTTGAACCACTGGTTATCGCTCTACAAAGCAACAGCGTACTTATTACATATCCAAGGTAGTTTGTCGAGCATAGGAAGAGCGTGGATGAATTTACAGGGGGGATATACGCCCGATGGGTCACAATGATCATCTCCACAGCTCCATCAGCTATGACTTACGTGATAGAGATGGCATTCATTGTTCGTAATTTAACGCTTTGGCCAAATGATAATTCAGAAAACGCCGGACAGTACTCTGGATTTTTTTTACATAATACACGTATTGCGTCTTTCCCCGTCAGATAAGCGGATCGACGAGTTGCTTTCTTGGTGGTACTGTATATTTCGAGGTTCAGCACACTCTCGTACTATTCGCTTGTTCGCTTGGTACTATATACACCACGGATGATAGGGGAAAGTCACGTGCGATGTGTGAGCATGATCAGCAGGAAAATCCGATCAGTTGGATTCTGCGTGAGTAAGGCCTTGTAAGCAACACTGTACAGTACCGGTATGTATTATAGTACGTTACCTTGTACTTGTAGTAAAATACAGGGGGGTCTGGGACAGTTGGACTCGACATGATTGATTCGAACCACGATTTGTACTAATCTCGCAATGCTCAGGCGAGCTAATATTTATTCGAAGTACTTTTTCCAGGCCTCTACATCTTGCCGGCAAGAGCACTTCAACACAAGATTGAGCCACCAGCCAGCTACTGAGCGACGATGTAATCGTCAGCGTGGCGCCACGCACCAGGTCTGTCCACCGCAGTAGCGACTTTACGGGCACCAGCGCGACGAATCTCTGACCCGTTCCTGTGAGAGCAGTGCGTTCGCGATGCAAGGGCCGAGGGGTCGGTGAGACGCCCCGGTCAATTTCCTGGCTGGACCAATTCTCTCTCACTCTGCAATTTTCCTTCCAGCTCTCACGTCTCCCACTCCCAACTAACATCAACGATGCGTCTCTCGTTCCTCCTGATGGCTATCGCGACTTCTTTCCTTGCCTCCAGCGAGGCTCTTTCGGCGACCGCGGACTCCAACCAAGCCCAGATCACCAAAGTGTCATCCGTCCGCAGCCCCAGCCAGCGACTTCTGAGGGTCCCTGACAAGCTCGTCGAAATGGATGCCAATGACTCCCTCGACAGCGAAGAAAGGGGTCTCACGCCGGGTCAGATCGAGAAACTCAAAGAGTTGGCGGGTAAGCTTGACATCGATTGGAAAAAAGCCCAGTCGAATGCAATGTACCTGCAAAAACATCCGAACTATGACACGTACAGCGCGAAGCTGAACAAGTATATCAAGCGAAACAAGAAGCACGGGTCTCCTCGGATCACATACGAGTAACCGCTAGGTTTCTCTCCGCGTCGCCGCAACCCACCGGCCAGTTTCCAGTCTAGAACAAGTAACATGTGAAAGTGTAATCCAGTAGAAGTAGCGAGTACTCTGAAGTTCGTTTCTACGAAGAAGAGTGCCCGTAATACACAACTACGATATCCCAAAACACATAAGTTAATGCACTACTGTAGGTATCGAGTGCTGGCGTCACACCAGAATCGGGAAAGACTATACTGTCTTGGCTGGCACTAGCGGAAAAAAGTTTGCTTCCAACAGCTTATCCAACCGACGCTGCAACGCGTAGCACTGCAGCACAGTCTCCGCCAGCGATACCAAACTTGTCGTTGGGTCTTGCAACGTTTTCGTGCCCTCATACGCCTCACGAACGAGGGAGTAAAAATCCGCGAGACCCGTAGAACTTTGCAAATGTTTACACTGGCGGTGTACCTGCTCAAGTCGAGTGTGCACGACTTCCTGGGCGATCAGGGGATCTTCGTTAGCAACGTGGCTGATGGATTAGAATCCACCGCTTTGGACAAGGTGCTGGAGAATATCGCCACTTGTGTGCTGCGCCTAACGGAGTCTTTGGCTGATCTCAGCGCCACGCCGCCAGAGGAGGGTGAAGCTGCTGCCAGTGAAGACGTGGAACTTCCCCCTGTGCTGCCGCAAGATTTAACTCGGCTAAGCGGACACGAGTTCTCTGAACTGGTAAAGCGGCACGAAGGGCAACTGCGCCTCTCGTTATCGGAAGAGGAGCTGGACAGTCTCGAGAGGGAGTATCAAGCCTTCCATCGTGAAACAACCCGCGACTCAGAGCTAAAGCGGGCGCTGGCTCAGTGCCACAAAGAATCTCCGGTCGCGCAGGCATGGGCACTGGCTAAGGGTCAATTCCCGTTGCTCCAAGCGTATGCCGGAGGACTCGCCAGTGCGTATGCAGCCCGCAATGTCGTCTGCAACAACTCCATGGTAGGTTTATCACTGGGTGGGAGTGCCACCGAGGAGGACGTTCTGCGCCTTGCTGCTACAGATTTTGGTCTTGAAGTCGCGCTGCATGCTCGGCACTTTAACGCGCTTGCAGCTTTTCAGCACGTGGATGCTGAATCAACAGATCCGACTTCCACTTAAATGGGATCGCAAAGCAGCTACGATGTACCGACGTTAAGACATGGAGTTTCTTTCATTTGCTTTCAAATATCTTGTCCACTACACCGCGGCTGGGAACGTCATCATGAAACTGCAGAAATCGATGAAGATGTACTCGGTCAGGAAGTAGAAGATCGTGGCCAAGAAGATCGAGATAGGCAGCGCCGGCAACGCCTTGTGCAGCACCGCAAGCAGGAACAATGTGCCACCAAGACCCTGTAAATCAGCAACAAACAGTTAGCTCAGCTGGACAACATCACACCCCAACCGCAACAAAAAGAGCGACGTACCATCACGATGCAAACGAAGGTAACCGCAAACGTCGAGAAGTCCTTGATGGCGGCACGGCCGACCAGCACACTGTAGAAGATGAAGTCACCCAGGCCCAGCTTGATGGTCTTGTCGTCCTCCTCTTCCTCCTCGCGCTGACGTTGGCGACGCTCGCGTCTCGCCTGCACGGGGCAGGGCATGTCCATGGAGCACGAGCAGACGTAGTACTTGTGGAAGATCAACAGCCACAAGCGGTCCTGCGTGGCGAAGAACTTCTCCGCCACCTGGGGTGCCTTCCACGTGTCTTCCGGGCTGAAGGTCTCGTAGAACTGAGTCAGCAGGTCGACGAGGGCCTCCATCGTCTCGCACTCGTACGTGGTGAAGCTCGACTCGGCCACGTTGCGCGGGCGTCCAGAAGCCATCAACGGGATCGGGGACGAGTCCGTGCGGTCTTCGCGTTCTGGACCTGTCGAGGGTTCAGCCGCCGCCGCCGGCACTTGAGGAGGCAAATTGCGGGTGCTGTTGGTCACGGACGCGTTGGCGTTGCTGTTCTGGTTGCTGTTACTGGACGACTGCGACGTCGTCGACGATGACGGACGCCGCGCAGTGGTCACGTCGTCCGTCGGCGTGTTCTTGGGACGACGCGGCTGCTCCAGTTGTTGTTGCTGCTGTTGCTGTTGACGCTGTTGCTGCTGGCGCTGTTGCTGCTGTTGCTGCTGCTGTTGCCTGTGGTGGTCGTGGGAAACGCCGTCGCGCACGTCGGCCTCGTACAGCAGACCGGGCAGCGGCGCCTGCTTCTCCTGGATGAGGCCAATGAGGTACTTGAGCGGGCCGCAGGGCGTGAGCACGGCGCACAGGTCGTAGCACGCGAACATGACGCAGAACGTGATGGTCGTCCACTCGGGCCACATGGAGAACTCCCAGGCCAGGATGACGCTGACCATGACGAGGTAGCCGTTCTGCACGAACTTGGGCGTTCCCTTCTGGTAGAAGATGGAGATGACGCCCACGAAGCCGAAGTTGATCATGACGAAGAGGAACGAGGGCCAGTCCACGGCCCAGCCGAACTGGTCGTTCACGATCTCGTCCACGAGCTGGCCGCCCACGAAGCTCAGGATGGCCGTGGACGCGAACATGATGTAGCCGCTCAGGAACTTCATGCAGTTGTACTTGTACAGCAGCGCCATGCCGAACGTGAGCACGGCGATGGCGCCGATGATCACGAGCGCGTTGACGAGCGACTCGCCGATGCCCGAGCCGCCGCCGCTGCTGCTGCTCGAGTCCGAGCCCGAGTTGCCGTACACGAGGTACGTGGACATGGACGCCTCGATGCTGGAGCTGCGGTAGTTGACCACCACGAGGCTGGCCACGATCATGGTCACGCACACGGGGAACACGATGGCCCAGAACGAGTTGATGCCGTGCATGAGGTCGTCGTAGCCCTCGCCCTGCTCCTGCTCCTGCTCCGCGGACGCATCCTGCTGCTGCTGCTGCTGCTCCGGCGCGA
>JAIKVE010001750.1:0-10506 GCA_024679115.1 Phytophthora pistaciae
AAATATATAATTGACTTTGTATAAATCTCACAGAGGTTATAGGCGGACCCCCGTGTCGGAAGTGAGCGTCTTGACTGTAGTTCCATGTCTTATTGTTGTGGTTTAGGGATGGCGTTACTGCAACGCTAAGTCGGCCTGATTTACGACACCATGATGCCCTTACGGCAACGTTATAGGCTTATCGCAACGTTACAATCCCCAAGGATAGAGGGTAGGACATGGTCGGACTCGTAATCTATTTGATAAATTACTCGCGTGGACCACAACAGTAATTTACTTTTGAGGTAGTATCGGCGCTAAATGAGTGCAAGATGGGCTTCTGAGGAGCGCAAATCAATTCAAACGCTCATGGAGGAGAGCGAGTTCGGTGGGAGTGCATTGGAGTGGTGCACACTACTAGCGGATTCGTAATTCTTTTCAAAGTAAAAGCAAACATGAATGAATTCCTGAAGCATTTTAACGCGGGCAGTTTGTAGAATTCACCATTCATTAACGTCGTTCTTACCATAACGTTGCTCTAATAATAACGTTGCACTCTAACGTTGCTTTGGTTGTAACATTGTTCCGAGGGTAAGACCGTTCAACAACGTCATCTATTATTTAATAAAGCTAACGTCCAGGCGCGCTACGCTATCTACAAAACTAGGATGATGTGTCTGTGTACACGCAGTAGGCACACTTACTCTAGGCATTTAGTGGTGATCGATCATATTGTCGACTGTTAGCATCTTATTTTTGTTGACAGGATTATACCAGCCCTCCTCCAATCCCTGTATTACGTTATTAATTATGTACAATACGTGCTGTTTTTAGAATACAATTTGTGTCCGTAGTACGAGTGACCCTTAGCCATACCACATCACAATAGTAATTACATTACCCTACTAATGCATTGTGAGGTTCTTCGCATCTCTGATTTCATATGCTAGTGCATTCCCATCGAATCGAACTACACTGTGTAGTTGTGTGTAGATATAGTAGATAGCGATTCTATGTGTAATGATAATATAATCGCTACCGAAAACAAGATAATCATTAGGCTGGTTTGTTGTTACCATCCACGAATGATAAGGTAGCACAACAAATTGTTCCGGCGGGATGCTATCATCCTCAATCTAAATCAACTCAGTGGATACAAGTACTTACATCGACAACTTCATATGAGGTAGTTATTACTAGTTTCAGATGGCGCCGAGGGCTGTTTTCTCTTTGAATACATGATTGAAGTAGGTTATATAATGTGATTCAGCACTACCAGAGCCATAACATTGCATATTGATCACCGAATACCAATGACAGGATATATTACGTAGTGTTGTACAGTTATCGTTACGTACAAGGCCAACTACGCATCAAAACATAGTACGCTAAGCAAAGTTAACGTTGCATTACGCATATAACGTTGCCGTAAAGTCGGAGTCTTATAGCAAACAATGCTTCCTACCAACGCCTTTGCTGTGATACTGTAGCTAGTGACGCTCTTACATTTGTGTATCACCCAGTGCAGGTAACCGCTACCCTGCAGTAGCCCCATGTGAGCGTCCAACCCAATTTATAATTATTAGATATTTCGGATTGCGAACCCAGTCAAACGATGACAGATCTATACTAGTATTTCCAAGCTAAGTTAACGATAGGACCCTAACCGACACGGCGACACTATTTGCTATACAGATTCCACTTTAGTGAATGTGGTGGAAATGTTATAATAACACCAGTTGTTAAAGCTTGTTTGCGATCATGTGAGTACAAGTGGATACATTTAGTTTTTGCGGGGATATAGGCAATTAACAACATGCACTACACCAGCACTAAGTATGTACGCGGCATCACTCGAAAAATCCAGCGTCTGGCGATTGCCTTACAATACCACTCACATATACTACAGTCAATACAGCAATTCAACCTCTAAGATAGGGCTAACTACCTTAATTTCTGCATTTGCAAACAGTCGTCACCGGCTACCCTCTGGAGGGTCTGACGCGAGTTTTGGGGCACTGGATTTGTGTGGTCATAACTGAAACTACGGTCAGGTGAAGTCATAGTAGTTCGAGAAGGCTGTACTTAGTAAAACGGAGGGTAGCGAATATAGCAACGTTAATGGGCAACGTTAACTTCAAAACGACTTTATCGTAAGAGCAACACTAGCACTTAGCGATATCTTGTGATGTAATTTAGGTTGTACTCAGCCTTCACGCCTGCGATTAAGTTTCTACTAGTTTAACGTTAGTAAGACGGCTAAGATGCAGTACCTAGAACGACTACGACGCTATTAAAACCATAGTAATTACGGGTATGGAAGCAAGAGATGAGTTCAACCAACGATAAAAAAATACGCTTTGAGCCAACTTACTTCTAAAAGTTTTCTGTGTGTCAACACAAAAATCAAGCGTAAATAGAAGACGACAGGTATGCATTCATATACAGACTAAGATTGGTTAAGCAATATGCGGCTATATTTTTTACTCTTTAATCCTATCTCCATCGCTTTCGACGCATTAGATATCACAACATTATCCCACGGGACGGCAGGTGGGTCGAAAACGGTTGCATTGATCTGGTGTTGCGTGGATCTGCTTGTTGCTTGTTTTTCTAGGTTGTAGTTGTCGCGGACGGTCCAGCGTGCGTTGGCTGTGGCAGTGAAAAATATAGTGCTGGTATCAAAGTTGGTAGTGATTGTTTAACAGAGGGAGGTCATGCGCGACGGCGTTAACAGGTGCAACGTTAGTAAGCGCAACGCTGATAGAGCAACGTTATGAAAACGGTACCTGTCCTCGATCCACTGCTTCGATCCTTCGCTCTGCTGACTCTGTTCTCGGCAACCCTCGCCTTCCGCTTGCCCATGGCTGGACCGTACAATACAACGTGTTAGCTATACAAGAAACGTTACTGGACCAGCAACGTTAGCAGGTCCAGCAACGTTATTTCACCTCGCTTGTCGGGCGAATGGTCGAGCTTGGTCTTGGACGACGAATACTAGGTCGGCGTCATTCTCGTCTTCGGCGTCGCGGCAGACATTGATTCGGACGAAGCCATCGTAATCTTCTGCGTCAATACTTTGTGAACAGTAGATCAATACAAACAACGTTAACAATCTAGCAACGTTGTACAAGACCCACAGCAACGTTATCGTAGCTTCAGTAACGTTGCTCGCTTTTGGAGTTGCCTTCGGCACCGGCGGCGCGTCGTACTTCTTGGGCAGCGCGGTATTCGTCACGGGCGGCGCGTCCTTCTTCTTGGTGGCGCGATCGGCTTCTCAGGCAGCGCGGTCTTCGTCACGGGTGGCGCGATCGGCTTCTCGGGCAGCGCGGTCTTCGTCACGGGCGGCGCGCCCTTCGTCACGGGCGGCTGGCTTAGCAGCACGCGTCCTATACAGCCACGCAACGTACAGAGTTAGCCTACTCACGCACCACCATGTCACAGCACGCATACAGGTACCTGGAGCCATCGCAAAGTCGTCGCAGCCGCGCGGCAGCTTGGCGTTTCTTTTGCAAATGGGAGGCTGAGAATCCTCCCCCTTTTCGTAAGTACAGATCCGGTTCGTTTAGGTGCGATTTAAATTGAGGACGTACTCGTCACGGAATGAGGTTTTCTTCTCTGAGGAAATTTGTGTCGAAAATGAGTTGTTTTGGGCTTGCGTAATTTACGGACCAGCTTTTTCTGACGCAACGTTATCCTTGTTATTGCAACGTTAACAAGCTGCGGTTAGGGTAACTTAGCGTTGCAGGACACACTTCGGTGGTTTAGAATAAGTACCAACTTTTGACATACCGATCGGAGTTTCTAATCTCGGATGCATGAAGTATTGTGCCTTGCATGCTTTCTGTCTAAACGACGACGTAATTCGTTGTTTTAGCAAATCACGGTGATTAGCCCATCATTGAGTTAGGAGGCTAACTCGTCGATTTAAGATAGAATAGCTGCTAAGACAACGAGTTAACGTTTAATTATGCCTACGTTCGTTGAATAGCTGGAGTAAATCCGACATACATACTACGGTCCTGTCATTCTAACTCGCTCGCTTCGTCTGATTGCTTTCAAGTCGATTATGATCTCGATTGACATGCACTGGCTATCTATCGTACTAAACTACACTATCAAACATTTCTACTGCTACTATTTGCCGTGCTCTGACATTCAATCTTGGTATAACGCACAAGGTCCCAACGAAGAGAGCGAGAAAGAGTCCCCGGAGAAATCAGTGCTAACTACAAGGTGTTGGCGCCAATCTATCGGTTAGCTCATCAGTTGTTTTTTTCTAGCGGCGAGAACCAATTTACTCTTGCAGCGGCAACCTCCATTTCTTACTCTGCGCTGTGTTTGGGACTGGCGGTTGATTAGCTTAACTTTAACTTAGAGTTAGCCTGCGAGATATGATCACCGTGAAGGATTTGCTGGTTGGTTTAGAGCCCTTAATCGCATGCCAAAGTTCGTGCAAAGCACAATACAAGAACTTGATTTTCGTAAAGTATAATTATGATAAGTGAGTTTACTGAGCTCCACCAGTTTACTAGGGCAGTTTACTAGAGCTGTAGGAAAAGAGAACCCAACCGGATGAAGAACTGGAGTCGGCCCCACTTTCAAATTGGCCCTCCGTCTGACGGTCAACTACAACTACAACTACTGCTCAAGACAACAACATTTCAGATACTCGGATGAGTGTCTTGACCAAGTCAGAGAAGACCGTGCCGGGCGGACTGGAGAAATTATCCGGAAAGCACCACGAGTATGCTACCTGGAAAGACAAGCTACTCACGCACGTGGCCCAATTGGATTTGGAGGCCGAGAACAAGCTACTCGAAGCCGGAGACCCGGACCCGAAGGTCTGCATGAGGGACTTCTTGGAGTCCACGTGAGGCGAGGCGGGTGAACAGCTGACCGCCCAGGTGTATAGTTAGCGCGCCCTGGATGTAGACTCCCGAATGGGGTGCACCCAGAACAAACCCTAGCCGGAGATGATACACCTAGATGTATACTCCAACCGGGGTGGCGTGTGTCCTCGTGAACAATCCCTGTGGGTTCGTTTGTCTTCGTAACCAGGGGCCTTCAACCGTGGATGAGTTGTCTTGATACTTGTAGGTCGCTAGGGAGCAGGGCAGAACGTAACCTTCCTGGACGTCGCCTCTGACAGCCTCAGATAACCAAACAATACAAACAGATACATAGTTATATACAAACACGTAGCCCTTCCTTATTCTTTTGGACCGTGAAAGGGTCGGTCACTACTTCAGTTAACTCCAGCCGGAGGCCGGGATACTGGTCAATCCCGGTCGGCTTTGGCTTACGCGCACCACCCTCAAGTACTGAGGAAAACTAACCCAATCAATTACCTCTTATCACACAATAGCACTTAAATCAATACTTCCCACCCGGACCGGGGTGAAAGGTAATCAGTAATATGAAATGCGGGGCCTTCCTGGCCTGGACGATCTCAACCGCAAATAGGAAATGAAATGGGATGGATCCACCTCGGGTTGTCGCCCGGTACTCACCACAACGTGGACTGGACTTGGTTGCGGGAGCTCGACCCAGCTGTCACAGTTGCTGGGCCCTCACGCGTAGACTTAGTCGGTCCTCCGGGAATGCACGTCCGGTAGGCTGCTCCAACTCACTGCGAGATCATTTGGCAAAACGAACTCTGTTTATCTGTTATCTGTTGTCTCGCTCTCTGTCTGTCTGGCTATCTTCTGTCGATCTTTACATGCACTCCATCTTGACTTGTCTTCACAATGGTCTTGTCGTCGCAATCGTCCGCGGTCCCTCGTAGCATACTCCCAGCAAGTATAAATTACGCGGGTAACGGCGGCAGTCTGGCAGCTAGCGGGGAGGCCCATGTGTCGGCCAAGGCCGGCGACTCCGCGCGCACGGTCGACGAGGCCATGGAAGTCGACAACCAAACGGGAACCGGCGACGGCAACGACGCTGACGAGGAGGAAGGGGAGGAGGAAGTGGAGCGCGCGGCGTCTTCTGCGAAGAACTCGCCCCTGCGCACCGACGGCCAGCCTGACCGGGAGGACGAGGCCATGGAGGAGGCTCGCGTCCAGGATCCCCCGGGCGGTCACACTCCAATTGTCACTGCGGCTATCTCCAGCCTGCTCTCGCTGGATGAGGCGGTCGAGCACACGCGGTCTGGCACTCTGCCGCCGTCCCATCCGGGACCTCGTGACATTGAGGACATTCTGCCTGCGTGCCACGTCCTTCCACCCAAGCACCCTGGCGACGGCAACTCCTACCTGGTCGGCGTTCCTGCACACCCACTTGCGTATCAGTCTGAGCGCTACGTCCAGGAGGGGTACGGTGGCACGGAGGCGCTTGCAATTTTCGACGGCTTCTCCGCCCAGGACCTCTACGACTTGGGTAACCTGGTTGGCAGTCAGACGGAGCTGCGCAATAACTTGCTGCGCCCTCATGCCAACTGAAAATCCCCCAGGCTGCCGCAGCTCGAGACCACCTTGAACTCGTTGCTGTGGCGCCGGGAGTCTGCCTCCGTGCTGGCTCAATTCCCAGCCGGGCGCTTCGCGGAAAAGTTGTTCTTCACGACGTCCTTGCTCCACCATATCCTCGTGGCGACACCCCCATTCAAGGGCCGGTTGAGGTATCTCTCAGCGGGGGCGTACCCTGCAGCAGCGCTACGACAAGCTCGTCGACGAGCATCGGTTCTTGCAGATGTATCACGAGCGGGAAATTGCTGCGCTCCGGATGGAGAAGGTTGAACTCCAAGCCCGGCTGGAGAAGGACTTCGCTTTGGCGGCGCAAAGCCATCCGGATGAAGAAAACGCGCTGCGCAACAAGGTCACCGAGGCGGAGGCCAAGCTCGAGCGCGCGATCCTGGCCGTCCAGCAGCTTCGTGTCACGAGCCAGGAGGACGCGTTCGACACCGACCGGCTGATGCAGTTCCTCAACCGGTGTGGGGCCGCGACTCGAGGTCGGTGGCCCAGGCTGGTGCGTCTGCTTCGGCACTTCCAACGGGGGTCTACACCTCCTGCACACTGGATCACTAACACCACCGTCGAGGCTGCAGACTGCCCTTCAGGATGATCCCGGCCTATCCAAGCCCAGTCGACCCGGACGTGGAAGATGACGACGACAACTGCCAGGCGGATGACGACAACAGCGGCCAGGATGGCGACCGGGAGGAGAAGTCGGAGGACAATCCGCCCAGGCCACCACGTTCGGATTTCCCACCTGCAGATGGGTCTCCGTCCAAGCCCAAGCGTCGTACATCCAGGGGGTCCCGTTCGGGGTCGTGCCCGCGTGGCATGGCGGAGCTTTCCAGCAAGGGTGGGCCCGTGTACGTCCAAATTCGACCCACGGTCCACCTGGAGTTTGATGTGCTTCCTCTGTCGCCCCAGACAGACTTCAAGCGCCTGATCCCCGACTGTGCTGCGTCCCTGCCGAAGTTCATCCCTTGGTCGGATGTCCAGCTGGATGTCCTGTTCGTCATGCGGATGGACCACGGGTACGAGGAGGCTTTGGACATCATCCGTCAGAATTGTCCGGCCCACCAGTATTTCCCCAAGCCTGGGCTGTTTGAGATGCTGGTCAAGATGATGTACCATGGCACTCTGGACGACACTCTCTGAACGCGTCATGTCCCCGAGACTTTCTACAGGTTGGCTGAGGTCATGCTCCAGAGTCGTCTCCGTTCGGGCATGTACCCAGAAGAGTTTCCGCCACAGCGCAACCTTGCCGAAGATGCTGCTGCCGAGATGGAGATCGTCGAGGTTGGTGAATCCAGTGAAAGCAGCGGTTCTAGCGACTCCGACTACGAGGACAAGGCCAAGGCATCTACGTCCGGGAAGGGTGCAGAGGGGTCATCCAAAGCGGAGTCCGTCGAGGAGAGCAGCTCGTCGAGCAGCAGCGAGGAGGAGGAGCGGTCGGCCTAGCGCAAGCCCAAGCGGAACCGCGTTGAGCCTTCGTCTGACAGTTCGTCCGAGGATGAACCCCGGCCAGCTCCTTCGTCCAAGCGTCGATCTCCCCGGCTGTCATCTCAAAAGTAACCCCCGTCTCCCCGGTCCAAGTTCGCCCTGCGTCCAAGAAGAACCCCAAGAAGCGCAGCCGGACGTCGAAGCCCAAACGGGAAGGCAGGAAATCATCTCTAGCTCTGAAGTCCTATGAGAAACTGCATAATCAGTGGCTCTCAAGCCGTGTACTGATTCTCCTACTGAAATAGGTTAGACAGTGCGTACCCACAATGCCTGTGTGTCCCACACTTCATAACCCTTCGGGTAACTCTCGTGTAACCCCGTTACACCCTCCCCCACCAAACCGTGGACACGGGTGTTCACGCTTAACGGTCAACCTCCGGGTCTTGTTCCGTCAAGCCTCCTTCTCGAACGAGTCAATCCACATCGCGTGGACTTCTCTGAGACCTTCTCGGCGCAACGCGCCCTCACATGACTTCAAGTCATAAAGCATTTTGGTCTTTCGACCGCAGACAGTCTCTCGCGAGATCCGCCTCGGAGCCTCGCTCCTCTCGTGCTGCTGCACTGCGTGCCTCCGCACCTCCGCGAACGACAGCGCCCGCGCGAACACCCTCGACGCCTTCCAGGCTCTCGGTGTCCGAGTACTTTGCGGCGCAACGCCTGAGGCGCAGCTCGCAGCGCGCAAGCGCCAGCTCTCTGACACGAGGCTAAACGGGATTTTCCCCAGTAGCTGCGTGAGTCGCATGAGTGGCAGAATACTGCGCTTTCATGGTCTGGTTGATGGATTCAGACCCGGCTGTACCTGCGTGGCAACGTGTTTGCCGGGCTTTGACGGTATTCCGCGGAACGAGTTTGGTGAGATCGAAGATGGGCCCTTCAGGCTTGGAAGCTCGCGTTTCAGGGCGAGCATCCCTGGAATCGAGTGTTACGTCCAAGTCGCCCCCGTCCTCAAGCGGGTTGACCCTCGGGATGTCGAAAACGCCCCTGCGAACGTATTGCAGCTGGCGTCCCGCCTCGCTTCGATAAAGACCCACAAACTACCTCGCGCACCCGGAACAAGCTCAAGCCTCGCAACGCAAGTCGCGCTACGTGCAAGCCGCTGGCCCCCGGAAACCGGATGCCTGAACCCAAGTGCTGCAGAATCAAGGATCCCTGAAATGCACCCTCGGATCCAAGCCTGAAACCAAGCGAAGATGGCTGACCTGATTCGTACCCAGAAGTCACAGACTGAAGAGTGGGATGATGGGATGAAAAATCCAGTCTACTTCGAAGTTGGCGTAAACAACGCCCCAAGCAAACTCAAGTCAAGATATCCACGAAGATCGCACGCAAGGGACACGGAAGAACACAGAAGAGCCCAGAAGAAGATAGGCTTTACATTGAGCTTAGCGATAGTCTAGCAGATAACAATCAGAGAGTTCGTTTTACCCCCTACTGCGCAAGTCGAGAGTCACTGCCAGCCAGGAATCGGGTCCGTCGGTCGCCAAGGACACGGTCGTCGCGGAGCTCCCCACCATCATCAAGTCCATCTGCGTGAGGATCATTCGCTCGAGCGTCTGAAGTGATCCACGCATTCCATATCCTAGTTGGGCCCATTGCGTGTAGGTAAGGGTGGTGTCCCATTTCATGTTACTGATTGAGCTTGGGGAGATTTATTACCGGTTGTCCCCTGAGTGTTTGGCTTTGAGACTGCATTTGTGAGAGAAGATTGTATTGGATTGTGTATATTTCCCTCGTTAGAGGGTGGTGCGCGTTGCGAAAGGCCCCAGAGATTGTATTGGATTGTGTATATTTCCCTCGTTAGAGGGTGGTGCGCGTTGCGAAAGGCCCCAGAGTTAACCAGTACTCTGGAACCGGCCTAGTCGACTGGCGTAAGACCCACCGCCCAAGGGTCGAAGAATAAGTGGCGGCTGTTTGTTGTGTGTAACTCTGTATTGTATTGGTTTATCGGAAGCTGGGTGTATTCTGAGATCTCCTCGTGGACCTACCAGTTTACCCATCTCGTTGCGCCTCCGGTCCCCTCGCCATTGAGTAGTGTGTTCAAGTGGACGTCACGCTCAACTGGTTAACTGCCTATTTGTATTGAACAACTCACTTGGTGATCGATCCAGGCTTCCCAAAGGCAAACGACGCCGATAGGGATTCACAAGGTGACACACCACCCTGGAACTTGGTTTCAAGGAACTCCGGTTTCAAAGGACTGTGGTTCAGGGACACCCCCTCTAGAGGCTTTGCTACACCAAAGCCCGGGCTACCGCTATCCAAACCTCCTGGACGGTTCAAGTTTTCACCGAGCCTCGTCACATCTCCTCGAGCACCAACCCGCCAGGTCATGGATCCTAGGGAACACTTCGGTGAAGAGGGCGAAGTGGACGAGTCCATGGATGGTTCTCCGAGCCGTGGAGATGCGTCCCCATCCACGCGACGCTCCCCGAGCCGCGGCGACGCTTCGCCCAGGCCGTCGACACACCGTGAAGAAGGCTCGCCGGCCCCAGTACGCTCTCCGAGCCGTCGCGATCCTGTGCGCTCCGTGCACACGTCTCTTGCACGTTCGCCGAGCCGTCCACCTGCGGAGCGCGCT
>JAIKVE010001751.1:0-10504 GCA_024679115.1 Phytophthora pistaciae
AGCCACTCAAAAGGATCAGTTTGATATGTACGGTGTCTTCGTCTCAACGGCGCACTTTCGAGCTTCCGTCGCCGCCCCCGTCTCTTCGTTTCCACCGGCAGATATTTTTTACGACACAGAAAGTGGCGATAGCGACGCTGAAGAATTTTTCAGCGCTGAGGACTTCGTAACAGTATCCGAATACCTATTTTTCTTGTAAAGCTGCGTTGCTTCCACCTCAAACTTGACGTCACTGGAGTCTCCGCCGCATTTCAGCGAGGATTCGGCGAAACCAGAGACTCGCATGAGCTGGCGGCACGACTGCAAAAGCTATGAACCATAGTTTCGAGCTCTGTTTGTCTTGTACTCCAGCAGGAAGCTTCTGAAATGCTAGCTGTCGAGATATCTGGGCGAAAAAGCTTTTCTAAGTACACTCGCACGGTATCAAAAAGCAGACCTTCGTCGGTGTTGTAAGATATTGCTGACCTTTTCCGTCGCCAAGTCGAGGGGGAAACAACAGCTTCGCATCAAGCATTTACATTGAACGCAGCACAAACCCTGAATGAGAAGCTATTTTTCACGAACACAGTTCCTCGATACTGTACGAGTCCTGCACTGTGTTCAATCACTTTGCCGTCTATGCTTTGCAGGGGCAGCAACAGGTTGAAGCTAACCGTATCAAGCAAATGCAGACAGAAGAGTTTGAAGCTGTAATGAAGCAGCTCGAAAGATCACTGGAGGCAGACTTACAGCATATTCGCCAAATGCAGGCAACACTGCTAAATCAAAGATGAAGAGCAGAAATCTATTTTGACGGAAAAGGTGAAATGCATGCAACGGGGCGCGATCGTGCTACAAAACAAAAAATGCGATTGGAGCGACTCATCATGACAGCGTCCCTTCAGGTGGAAAAATATTTGGTACAAGCGAAAATCTTCTGTAGCAGAAGATCTGAATGTTGAATATTGGCGCCGTGCATTGGTGAAGTTCATCAGTTAAAAGGCCAGGTTCATCAGTTAAAAGGCCAGGTTGCCCCAGATTGCTCTACGCCGTGAACTTACGAGCGAATGGTTGCGGAGACCAATGTTCTTGCGATACTGAAGGATTCAACGACGAAGGATTTACGTTATGGAGCAAGTTCTGGAGCAAGTTTTTTTTCATCAAGATTTGGTCACACGCTCCACACTTGTTTGGGCGATTTTTAGTTCTGTAAAACCTGTGATTGTGACCCCTCCCTTCAATAGTACCCCACCCCCCAAAAAATTAGAATCTGGGTGGGGACTTACGATAGTGCCCCACCCTCTATTAGTGCCCCACCCCCTAATCTTTATCCGAAAATTTGAGTTTTTAGAAACAATTTCAAATAAAACCTTTAAATTTCAAACAATGACTACTTGAAATTGGTATACTGACGAGGAATAATATTTTAGTGAAAATATCCACTAAAGCTGATGTTTTAGCTTTGTTTGTAGTTTGACATCCCTAGTGCCCCATTCCCTTTATTAGTGCCCCCCTTTAATAGTGCCCCATGTTAGGAGGGGGGTACTAATGGAGTACCCCATGGGGCACAATCACAGGTTTTACAGTAGTTGGATTCTTCTTGGGCAGCTCTGAAAATGTACATGCATGCTACTGCCCTCTTGACATTGAAGACAGTATGAGCACTATCAGCATCCCACCCGCTCTCCCGATCCAAGTATAGCTGTTTCCGTCCGAGTCGTTGGTGGTATAGAACTACTCGTACGGACAAGAAAGCTATGCGATGGGCAACACCAAAATCCGACACGCCGCATCTCCAGTGAAAGCTCATTCCAGTCCGAGTACAATGGCGGAGAAGACGTCCTCGGATTTTGTGCGGCTCTCTCGCGGGTCTTTCGCCGTGTGGTGGGGTCTCATCTTGGCTGTTCACGTGGTCACGGGTGCCTACAATGCGCTGTACGCCTACTGCTACCGGAAACTGCAGTACTCGTTCTTGAACCTGTTCCTTGACGCCTTGCAGATCGGCATGCCGCCACCGTATCACTCTACCATCGCCATTGTCCACGCTACGATGTCCGCTATGCATGCTGCGTGTGCCTTGCTAATGGTTGCAGGCTCATTGTGGCAGCGATCGCTATGTTTCACCCCGTGGTCTGCTTCATCGAGTGCCGGACAGCAGGAGTCAAAGAGTGGGAAGGTGGGTATTCTACCTCGACTCTACTCGATGATGGTGGATCGACGAGGTCTTTGTGGAGTTAACGGAGTACATTTCCACCTGGTGGTTGTGTGTCGGGAGATCGTCGAGACGGCCTTGCAGACTCTGCAAGCGTACCGAATGAGCACTCTACTACCGCGGATTTTGCTCAATCGCTTCTACGTCGTTCTACTCACAGTCAACTGCTGGTCGTCCGTCATCCTCTACTCGAAATTCTTCCGCGGCAACGAGGCACAAAGGCGCTTCGCCTGCATCGTACTGGACTGCGCGTTGGATCTGATGGCGTGTATGGGCGTCGAGTTACTCATTGTGATGAGCTACGCGAGCCAATATGACCGAAAGCTCGAGGGGTTCAACAACCTCATATGGTATGACGACGAGTGGGTGGCGCGTGCTATCAACGAGTTCAAGATGGTGCTCGTCGTCTCCTTGTCGGACCTCGCCAGCCGAGCCATTTTCTCGCTGGGTCTGATCCTCGCAACCACAAACATGAAGGAGCTCATGGGACGCTCCCCCACTACCGTCAGATCGACTCACTCGACCGCCGCTATAGTACCAGAACCACTAGTATCTCGTCGCACGAGCAGCTATCGTGATGATGCAACTAACCAATCGCGGTGGGAGCGGGTCATTGTGCGTACAGCTCACGTGCTGGTCGCTGCATGGGGGATCGCAGTGCTTGGGTTCCACATCCACGCTTCGCTTCAACCTTCACTACCGCAATGTCTGATGCAAGTGAGACCGTGGTATGCCACCAGACCGTCGTGTTACTTGGCAGGCCTAGACTGTCATGTATTGGGCATATCTGGAGCGCTAGAGGATGTTGAGTCGGAGTGGAGCGAATTCGACAGCTCGACGGTGGTTCAGCTACTCATTCGCCACTGTCCTGCCGTCGAAGTGCCCGACATTATCGGTGAATTTCATGCTCTTCGAGGCGTTAAAGTGTACAATTCAACTATCAAGGACTGGGACGCTTCAGCTGCGCTTACGAACGCCAACCACCCAGTCATGTCGTCTCTGTTTATCGTTCGTGTGAACATGACGGACGGACTTCTGCCTGCGGGCCTGCAATCCACCGACTTCCCATGGACAGTGTACGACATTGAAATGTGCGCGACCAATCTGATCGAGCTGCCCGACGATCTGGACACCAAGTGGCCACCCGGGGCCATTATCCAAGTGGAATACAGCCAGCTCCTCTCGGTTCCGATGGCGCTTGTGAGGCTGCAGCCGTACTATCTCGCGCTAACTGGCAATCCGATCACTGCGCTCCCTCCCGAGATCTTCGAGGTGGAAGGCTTGCTGTTTCTTGGGATAAGCGAGATGAATATCCACGAGCTACCGCAAAATGTCACGCAACTATCGTCGACGCTGACTTCGATTTACATTGGGGACACCAACGTCTCGTTTTTTTGGAGGTGGGCGGACCAACTCGTGGAGCGAATGGTGACTACGCCCTGGTTTGCAGCGCGTTCCACGTATTGCACCGAGTTCGTGAACATCCAGAACGGATCAGCCGACAGCTTTTCGGTTCCGCTGTCGCCCGAATACTCGCAGACGCTCATGAATTCGTCCGAGGAGAATCTCCATGCGATTTGGGTTGCCGTCGACTGTGATGAATGGATAGTGGGTCTGTTCTACCCTATTGACACGGAAGACAGCATCAATGCTATCAGTCCCGCACCAGCTTTGGTACGACCATAGTAGAGATAACAATCAAGCTTTTTTTTTCAGCATTTCGGGCGTTGGAAGGAGTCCCCAAAGCCAAAATTGGACTTGTCGTTTCCCCTCAACACTTCAAGAGGCGCGTCCTTGTTTCATTCCTCTTCTTGGCTTATCTTCCACCCGACGCTTCGTTCACGCTAGACAAGATGCACCGCGCTAAGCCCAAAGCTCCCCTCGGTGTACGTATGCAGTATCTCATCCATCCCTACTGTAAGAGATGTTCTCAAATACTCATATCGCGTCTTGACATTGCAGATCATGGAGAAGCGGATCCCGCAGAACCCGCGGTACAAGAACACGCAGAGCAAGATCGACTCGGGATCGACGGTGAACAAAGTTCGGCTCATCTGTACGTCCCGCTATAATTGCCTTAATTTTATCAAGAATCTAACCATAAACTTCTTCTCCTTTCACAGCTCACAAGGAGTTCTTGAAGCGTCGAGACGAGACTTTCCGCCGCATCACGTGTCGCTGTTTGGCTGATCTCTTCGGCGAGTACGAAGACACTGGGAGCCCCAGTCAGCCGGAAATGGTGGCGAGGATGGTCAAAGGCGCCAATGGCGAGTTCTCCATGGAGCGAGTGCCCGTGGGGGAAGACAACCAGGAAAGCTGTGGCCCTCGTATCGTCAGCTACGACGCGGAGGAGAAAGAGGACTACGACCCGCCCTACCTGGTCCTGGACACGCGCAGTAAGGAGGAGTTCGCTGCCAACCGCATCCACCGAGCCAAGAACTACCCCGCGACATTCCTCAATCGAGACGTGCTGCTGCCGGAGATGCACCAGTTCAAGAACCAGGAGGCCAAGCTCGTCATTCTCTACGACTTGGACGACAAGACGGTGGCTCAGACGGCCCACACGCTCGTGCAGCGCGGGTTTGACAACATTTACGTGCTCACGGGCGGACTAATCGACTATGCGGACGAGTTCCCGGACCATATCGAAGGCACTCCACTACCCCCGAAACCGGTGGATCCCAGTAAGAAGCAAGCCAAACGAGACGTGTACAAGGGATCAGCAGCGCTTTCGTCGACTGCCAGCACTCGCAGCGTCCGCAGTGTTGCGACGCGACGGAAAGGCACCCCGTCCGACGTGAGCTCGGTTATGAGCAACCTCACGGTGGCCGAGTCGGTGATCTCCAAAGCGACAGCTCGCAAGGATCGCATCGGCGGCGGCGCTGCGAATTATAGGTAGAGTTGGAGGATATTGCAGGCAGGCAGGAGAACCTTTCATTCGAGTCCTAAATTTCAAATGCATTGATTTTTTTTATGAGAATCGTGTTACTACGTCGTATAACTGTTCCTTAGGTCAGACCCGAGTTCTCATCCCAAAGCCTGAACTTTATTTAGTGAAGTACAAGGATAATAATACTAGTCCTGGGAGGACAGCTAGAAGAGCTGTATGGACAGCCTCACAGACATTAATTCGTCCAAAAAAAGTTGCCCGTACCATAGAAAACATTCCGACGACATCAGCGTTGTGACACACCATCCATACGTAAATGAGAACGGAGGCTCTAAGAAACCAGACAACACAGATTGCATGCTGCGACTGCATTGTTGTCTTTATCTTTTGCTTGCTGTATTTGCTACAAATATGCTTCGCCGGCTCCAACTACAGACGTTCCTACTTCATACTTCAGCTATTTCCTACGTTCCTACCGATAGCTTACTAGCATTATAGTTTCCACCACAGCAGTTTCAGACGCAGCTTTCCTCTTTCAGCTTCTTCTGGCACTGTCACCAGAGCACCTTCACGAACAGCGCTTCTTCTTCTTCTTTGGACCGCCAGTGGCATCTGGCGCCTTCTGCTATCCGTTTCCCCCGTGGCCATGCACCACGCAGCTCGTAGTCGTCGGGGAGTTGTAAATACGCGCAGTCTGCGACTCCCATCTAGCAGGAATAGCAGGGCCAAGCACCACTTTAGTTGCCGAACTGATCCCAATGGCAACGTCGTCCTAAGTGTTGACTTTCCCGTACTCAACGGCTAGAACGTGGTGCAGCGTCTCTATATTCACATCCCTCGCGTTTTGCTTCCAAAGGTGCACTTCATCTGTGTCCCTTCGATATCATCGAGAGATTTCACGTTTGAGAAGCTCGCGTCCGCTGCGCTCCATCGCGACTTCCTCACTCACGTGTGTGACGTGTGAGTAGATCTCCCTCGAACACTACAGTACGGCGTGCTGCACCACCGTTGGTCTGGGTTTGGTTGCTTAGTTAGCGGTATATGCGTTGTGTATCGATAGGCACGGACTACACTTTCGAGCTCACGTGGCTTCATGGCAACGACGTCGGCTTGATCGATCTTGGTTGGGGGCCTCGTAGTAGCCAAACTACATCGAGTCCAGTAGGATTCACGATTTTTAAACTTAGGATAACTTGAATTTCATTTGGCTAAACCTCGTGGGTGAATTGCAAATGGAGGATTTCCACAACGTCAGATTTTATATGTTTGTACGACCCAACATCTACGCAGTCAAAAATTGACTTAGTGGTTAATGAGTATTGGCAACAACGGCTACTGGAAGAGTAAGGAATGAGTACAATAATTCACTATCTCACATTACAATATATATCCTCCCAGCCTCAAGCAACGCCCCTTGTAGTAGTCGAAGAGAAGGACAGGAATAGGATAGGTACACGTACTATAACCCGACGAAGTATTTCAATTCCGACGTTCAAGACGGTGAAGACAACAACTCACGCTAACTAAGTTCTACCTGCGTCCCGGACAATGGTGAAATTTACTTCCAAGTCTTCGACGGAGGTCGTGAACCTTTCCTACTGGTCATTCGCAGTGTGGTGGTCGATCATCTTGGGCGTGCACGTGATCACCTGCATCTACAACCTCACAGCGGCGTGCAGCTACTGGAAGTTTGAGGACCCATTTCGCGTTGGCATGCCAACCAAAGACCATCCCACGATTGCCATCGTCCGGTTCTTCATGGCCGTGCCGCACGTTGTTTGTATTTTGCTCCTGGTTGCCGGTTCTCTTAAGTATCGATCGCTAGCATTTACACCCTGGGCATCGTGCAGCAGCGACGTCGGGAGTAAGAATTCCGAGTCGGAGCGTACGAGGTCGGCTACTTTGCAGAGTATAACCAAAGTTTACGGAGTCATTGCTGACCGGCATGGCGTTTTCGGGGTAAACGGCGACCACTTCCACGTGATTCACACCGTCCGTCAAATTGTTGAAACAGCCCTGCAAACTGTACAAGCTTATCGGATGAGCAAGCTGCTGCCGCGAACGATACTCAATCGGTTTTACGTGATTTTACTCGTGGTTAACTGCTGGTCTCCCATCATTGTCTCTTGGTTTGGTAAGGGCGACGAGGCCCGCAGACGATTCGTGTGTATCGTGCTGGACTGTGGCCTTGCTCTCATGGCGAGCATGGGGGTAGAGGTTATCATCTTGTTAAGTTACGCACACGACTTCATCAGAAGCAAGGCGGTGCCTAGCTACACGGCGCCGTCCAATGATGAGTGGATCGCCCGAGCATTCAACGAGTTTCAGTTGGTTCTTGTGATTTCGTGGTCGGATCTAGCGAGTCGTGCCTTCTTCTCGCTCGGACTCGTCATGGCGACGACGAATATGAAGGAGCTACTGCAGCGACTCCCGCAGAAGAGAAACAGCGTCAGGCAATCTGGTATCATCACTGTTGCAGTGAAAAATACGCACAATTCGGATGCACAGTCGATAGCGCCGACCCAATCTGCTCTTGCTGCGTCACGTCCAGGCCCTCGGTCTTTCACCCACCAATACAGTTTACTCGCGATCTTGGCGCCCGGCGTAGAATCCTGATGCTGCGTGCACTGCATTGATGTTCAGAGCTTGGGAGGTTATAATTCTCGCACTGCACATCCACGCATCAATCCAGCCAACACTACCGCAGTGCCTTATGCCGGTGAAACCGTGGTTGGCTTCCCGTCCGTCTTGCTACTTAGCTGCACTGGATTGCCACGCTTTCCAACTATCGGGTACAATAGAAGAGGTCGATGAAAAATGGCGACAATTTGATAGCTCCACGGTCAGTGTTCGGGACAGATTAAATGGGATTTGGAATAAACCATATCCCACCCAGTTGGCCTTGGGATATGGAATATACCACAACTTGTCCAGCATACAAATATCAAGTGTGCAATATTTATAGACCCAATTCCCTCTGACAACATAAACCTTTGATTAATCATCTATACAAAAAATTAGTATAACTGTATAGCTTGAAAAACCCAATATCCCATTATCCCACCCACTTCGTCAAAGATCCCACCCAAGGGCTCTCCGAAAAGTGGGATATAGCGAACCCAGTTGCATATTCGCCATTGCCCCGCACTCGAAGTTCCAGTCCGTTTCACCGAATTCCACAACCTTCGTGGGATCAAAGTTTACAATTCGACCATCAGACAATGGGGTGAATCGGCGGCTATCACAAGTACGAACCACCCGAGCTTGCTGACGCTTTATGCTGTTCGAGTGAACTTTACCGACGGGTTACTCCCCGCCGGTTTGCAGTCAACGGATTTCCCTCCAACGGTATACGACATCGAGTTTTGCCTCACAAACCTGCGCAAAGTACCAGAAGATTTACATGAAAAATGGCCTTCGAGCGCGATTATTCAGGTGGAGTACAGCCAACTCACCTCGGTTCCCCTCGTTCTCTTACAGCTGCAGCCATACCACTTGGCAGTCACCGGCAATCCGATACAGGAACTCCCACCTGAAATCTTTGAGGTGCAGGGGATGGTTCTTCTCGGCATCAGTGATACCCAGATTCAAGTGCTACCGCAGAATGTGACAAGGTTGTCGACAGCCTTATCGTGGGTTTTTATGCGTGATACAAACATTTCGTTCTTTTGGTCTTGGGCGGACGAGCTGGTGGAGCGTTCGGCGACCTCGACTGCCCCATGGATAGCTGGACGTTCGACTACTGCAAATACCTCGCTAAAATTCAGTCGGGTGCCGCTACTTCCTTCGCTGTCCCGCTGTCACCTGAATACTCGCAGACGCTGATGGATTTGTCTCGTGATAACCTTGGAAAGATACTGAGCGCTGTCGACTGCAATACTGAAACCGAGCTTCCTTCTGGCGGAGGAATGTTTTATCCTCTAGCCTATGAAGACATCGAAAATGCCATCAGCTCTCCACCGGCGCTGGCCCGCCACGAATACGCCGGATGAGCTGGCGAACGAGGAGCAATTTGAGGAAGGAATTAGGTGGCGAGCAGGGGTGTACACTCGATTTTCACGGGAATCACGCCATTCACTGCATGGCATTCCGCATTCATGGGATTGCAATGACAGCGGTGCTAGCCGACAACGCCAAACAACATCCCTACTTCTGGTATCAAAGTTGTCAAGGTGTCTGCAGCATTCGAGCTCCCAAGTCAGAAGGATTGTGCTCTCTCTCGTTCGCAATCAGCTGAAATGTCATGGATTCCGCTGCAGTTCTTCTTTGAGAGCGTCTTGGGGCAGCAGGGGACAATATCGTGGGTTTTAAGTGGATGCGGCAGACTCGACGTTGGCGATAGTCCGCGCGAGGATTCGAATGCCGTCCTTCATGTCGCTCAGCTCGCAGAACTCGTTGTCGCCGTGGTACACCGAGCTCTTGCCGAAGCCGGTGATCGTTAGATCCAAGCCGGCGCGCTGCAGGTCGCGGACAAGTGGCAGACTGTTGGAGCAAGTATGGTCAAGAGGTAAGTATGAGGTCGTGTGCAGGCTCTTGAGGTAGACAAGCCCTACCTGCCCATGATAGAGAACGGCTTGGTCTCGCCCAACACGTCGGCAATGGCGGCGTGAAGTGACCTGCAAACAACAGTGAAAAAGGATGTGAATGATAATGCTACACATGCTCTTGCATGATAGCCAGCCTTACTTGTAGCCGACGGAGTTGAGTGAGCACGCGATACCCTCCAGGTAGTGCTCCCTGAACGAGAGCTCCAATTTACCGCTCCAATTCTCATCGGGAAGAGTGTATTTCGACACTGGTCCGCGCTTGCCCTCCAACGACGTAATGTTAGCGTTGAGGTCGTCAACGTACGAGTGCAGCTTGGCAAACATCTAACGACGACAAGAACACATTAGCCGCACCTCACTCATACTTCGAAGTACTAACAAACTCATACCGCTTACGTACATTTTTCATGTCGTAAAACGGCGACAGACGCACTTCCCCAGTGATCTTGACCCAGGGCGGGCTGCATGCAACAACCAAGCTCCTTCAGAGTTTGTTCATATAAAATATCCCCCATCTCAGTTTGCCGCACGTACATTTGATTGAGTCCGTTCGTAGACGACTCCGCCTTCATGGGTTTCATCGTCGACGGACACAAGAAGTTGTACTCCTTCTCCTGTGGTAGCGGGGCAAAGTCCTCGTAAAATCGCTCCTGGAGTTTGGCCACCGCATCCATTCCCAGCTCAATGCCGTTGATGCCAAGGTTCGGCAGTCCGCTGTGGAAGAGCTTGCTCGTCGCCTTCAGCGTCCACGTGATCACACCGGCCGTGCCAATGCAAGGCTGACTATCCGAGCCGTCCACCCAAATGACAGGACCGTTCTTGATGAAGTCGATCTTGCCCGACTCCATGAGCGTCTCCACGCCCACACCAGGGATC
>JAIKVE010001752.1:0-10498 GCA_024679115.1 Phytophthora pistaciae
TTTTTATACAACGCTCCGAGCAAGGGCGTTATATTCGAAGGGCGTTCTATTCGACGAGGGCGTACTAATCGGGATTATATGTTAGCAACACAGAGTCTAGCCTAGTGTAATTGGGTTACGCGAAACACGCAATACATTACATACAATTTTTTCAACTATCGCCTCCGACGAGCTGCTGACCTCTACCTACTACGCTGCCACGCACAAGACCCGAAAGAGTGGAGACGACTTATCCAGTCTCTCCTCGCCTACACACCTTCAGAAGAAGAGAGAGATCCGACGTATGCGAACGCTACACTAGCCAGGAGGCTCAACCAGATGACTCTTAACTAGCGTAATGAACGCGAGACCACGTTTACTACTACTACATTACATTTTTGTAGGCCGCATTCAAACAGTTGGGTACCAAAGCCGAACTATCCACGGACCAACCTCGTACCAATCAATGCGCTTGGTACACCCTTTAGGTCATTTTTGGAAGGCCACCATTGACGCACTAGTCCGTTTTCAATGAACTCCACGCATTTTTCTAGGTTGTTTTCTATCTCATCCTCAAGTGGGAGGAAGCTTTTGGCAAGGGTAGACTTGTGGTTGGCAAGCGGGGATCCCAGAAATTGGTCCTATTTTTGTCCTAGCAATTCGAGGTGTTGGGGTTATGCTTTGCGTTGATTTATTTTGATTTAAGAGCATCCTGTACAATTTTATTGGGTTTGGGGCAAGATAGAATTAGGACCGAGTTTAGAATCACCGTTGGCGTTGCTCTAAGGGTACCAAAAACGTCACCAGTTTGCATCTACCGACAAGCAGTGCCCCTTTAGCGTCTTCCCCGCATCCAGTCAAATTGACATGTCGTCTTCACAGCAACCCCTCCTGACATCGAGCCGAGGTTGTAGGTTTGACACCCTAATAGAATACAGAATACAAGCTGAGAGCAAGTCGTTGAATTAAAGTCAAGTCCATTTGCCCACAACTCAGAGGAACGATCGTGTTGCTTTTTGTTGGCATTTTATTTTAACGATCACAAAAATATTTTCGTGAGGAAGCTCTCTTTCGCAAGCTCTCCCACGCAAAATCCACGTCGTTCTTAAACATCCTCCAGCAGTCAAACAGTGCTGAAAACGCTTTGACTTCGCCGCTTACACAGTGCGATATTAACGCTACCTCCGTATTGTAATACAACGTGTTAATCACTACGTAGGGGATTGATTGGAGGCACATTTTTATGATCCGTCAACAAAGATGTTCGCCCTCCGCCAAGTCGCCACTCGCTCGCCGCTGTCCTCCTCGCTGCCCCGCGCCATGTCGTCCGCCGCCGCCGCCGACAAGAAGTTCTTCATCCTGCGGTACGAGTACGTGGACAACATCTTCGAGCGCCGAGCGCCCTTCCGCTCCCAGCACCTGGAGCACGCCCTGAGCGCCAAGAAGAACGGCCACTTGGTCATGGGCGGCGCCCTCGCCAACCCGCCGGACGCCGCAGTCATCGTCTTCAATGCGGCGGACCAGCAACTCGTCGAGGACTTCGCCAAGAAGGACCCTTACGTCCTCAACGACCTCGTCACGTCCTACTCCGTCCGCGAGTGGACGGTCGTCGTCTAAGTTTTGATGAAGCATAGCAAATACTATTGCAAGTAAGTCTCTGTTATCCGGACGGAAAACAAATTACTACGTTGTAGGTGCCAAGACTCCAACGGGCTTTCCTACCGCAGCGTCCCAGGTTCTCTGTTTTCCCCATTGCCTAGCTTACAACATGAAGCTTAAGGCCGGGGCGCCACGATGGAGTCAACTCACTGCAAGACATTTCTGAAGCTATCTCTTCCTACCTAGGACCCCCACCCAACCTGCCGCTAGCGCAAGCTTGTACTTTCGGGTCGACGTCGCTGTTGGACTGGATCTGGGCGAGTAGCTGCTCAACTGAAGCTGACAGGGAGCCTAACTGGAAGTTAACGAACTACCTGCGATCGGAAGCTCACTACGGAGAGTGGCAGTTCGACAGGGCAATGTGTGTCGCTGCGCGGAGACGAGATTTAACGGCGTTGCAGTGGCTTCTGGATCACTTTCCGGAGTGCGACGTCGATAAATCCGCAGTGGGAGAAGCCGCAGAAGCAGGGCATCTACATGTGCTCCAGTTTCTGCATGACGAGGGTGCCAGACCTGGCCAACGAACATATCCCAACATGGAAAGATGGAGACTACGTGAGTTAAGCTCGGCGTCGTTTTCTGGTCACTTGGACATTGTCCGATGGGTCGTCGAGGAGCACGGGGCTATCGCGGGCCGGGTAACCCAACGTCTTGTGGTTGAGAGTGCGGCGACGCATGGAGATGTGGCGCTGCTGGAATTACTCTTCCGACACGGCTTCGAATATAATGAACGGTACATTGCTACAGACGCTACAAGCGCCACGACCGAGTGGCTTCTGGAGAGAACCCCTCGAATCCAAGACTTTGAAGCCGCGCGAACGCTAATTTGCTCTGCTGCCAAAGAGGGACGAGCTGATCTCGTAAAGAGAATTGTTGGGGAGAGTTTTCCTCGTGGGAGAAATTTGGACCTGTATCGGGAGATTTGTTGTTCGAGTGCTCTGACGGTTGCGAGCCGGAGTGGGATACGAACGATACTGGACTTTGAACAGCAGTTTGATCTCATCTTTAGTCGTCCTGAATTGATGCGTGATGCAGCTGCGCACGGCCATCTCGATGCAGTAGAGCTCTTCCAAGCTCGCTGCGGATTTAACATTGACCCAGAAGAAGCCATATTCTTGGCAGCAGCAAATGGGCATTTACGCGTGGAGCAATGGTTGTACGAGATTTATGCGGCTACGTCGACTAGTACCTTCCAAGCTGATTCAGCATGGTTCTGTGGCATCTACCACGATTACGACCCTGTACTGAAGGAGGACCTACCAAACTCCTGTACGCAACCTGTGACTGCGATGGACGCAGCAGCAACATTTGGCCACTTGGACATCGTTCGGTATCTGCATGGCGTGGGGGCGGCGACAACACCACGAGGCCCCAAACTAAAACTCCGAGAGGGTGGAGAGCGTTTCGCTCCACGCGCAACTACAGCGGCGATAGACGGTGCCGCTGCAATGGGTCATTTGGAAGTTGTGAAGTGGCTGCATACGCATCGGAGCGAAGGCTGCACGACCCGAGCACTGAGCGATGCTCTAGTAAACGAACGCTTTGACGTGATGGAGTGGCTCTTTGTCAATCGACCGGACGAATTCTCGTTGCCAGAAATTCGCTCAGCAACGATACGGATTACGTCTCTTCGCTCGCTGCAGTGGTGTGTCAGCGTTGGGGTCCGTGGACTCTTCTCCGGGGATATTCTAGTAAATTGCGCCCGAAGAGAAGACCTCAAGGCCGTGCAGTGGCTCATTACTGAGTTTCCAGAATGCGTGACCGCTATTCCAGAAGCGATCGTGGCGTCTATGAGAGCTGGGAAATTCGATATGGTTCTCTTCCTGGACAGGGCGTTCTCACAACCACTGAGACTCATATCTCACGACATTGGTAACGACTCGTGGATTCGAGACAAGCATATCCGGGCGTGGGTGAACAAGAAACTCATTCCAGCTGATACAGCCTCGTAATCGCACGGGCTTGACGGTCACAGCGGGAACGAGAACCAATTCTTGCGATGCACCTCTGTTCCGGTCTGTCACGTTTCTAAACCTGTAGGAGTACGGTGAAAGCTCAGCGGAAGTCTTCGAGGAGATTAGAAGCTACATCCGCCGACAAAGCAGCTATGGTTGAACGACACAGTTGTTGAAGATGACAATGAAATGATCTTTTTGGTGTCTGCTACGATGTCTCTAGGGTAGAGGATGAAGAGCGTTGAAAAGTGGGCACAAGATTGCGGATGCGCCAACAAAGATCTTGGGTGAGTTCATTGATTTACGACACGCTTACATAGACAGATAAGTACGTGCGTTTCCTGTAGTGGTTGATTGCTTCCAATGATGCTCAAGGCCAGTAAGAAGCACCTTTCTGGGAAAAAAAATACTGAATGTGAATTTGTTTGTGTCGTATCATAGTACCAACAGCTGTGCCAGAAGCTTCATATCCCGGAGGTGGTTTAGACGCTCATATTTTTTTCAGCAACCCACAACTTGATCGACGGATGGAGAGCTATGTTCGCTAAAGCTCGGTCACGAATCTCCGGTGTGATGGCATCGCGTACGCCCTCTTCGACACACTTGGCGTCCAGGAAGAGAAGCAACTCAAACGCGCCGACGCCCAGCGCTCCTATGAAAGCCACCTCGTAGCAGGACCGATCCCAGGACATCTTATCGTATAGCAACTGCATCATTTGTAGGTTGCCAGCTACCGATACGACCGCCAGGACTTTCGCCGGTCGCTCCATCGGATGCTCCTCAATCCATTCCATCGCACGACCAGGAGCGCAAACAGCCAACGCTGTCAGGATATAAATTGACGAGAAAGTGCACGCTCGGTTGTCAACGATCCACTCCACTACGTCGACGTGCCGGTTCTTCGCAGCCTCAGCCAGTGCTAGAAGTGAGCAGCTCGCGTGTTCATTTTCATGAAGCCATTTCACAACCTCCAAGCGTCCAAATGCTGTAGCTCCATCCATCGCGTTGTGAGTTGTCGTCGGCAGATCATCGCCAGTTGTCATAGGCCGAGTCAAGTCGAGATGCGGAGCCCGATTCGACCGGACACTTCGCAGGAACTCAAAACGTCCAAGTGGCCAAACATCGCCGCGGCATCCATCGCCGTTGCGGGCCGGATCGATGTGGCATCGGAAAGAGTTCTCAACGGGTTATTGGTCACATTCGCGATCATCGCCTGGGCCCCGACTTGGTTGGCCATCCGATTTCCGACATCTACATCCCATGGGGGTCCCACGTTCATGACCGGGTCGTCATTGTGGACAAGGTCCGCGTCCACCTCATTCTGGAACATCCGGGTGCGAGTCTGACTAGCAAATTTGTTGTAGAGCCACTCCACGACATTCAAATGCCCATTAGCAGCTGCAAGCAACATGGTGACTGGCAAATTGCTGATCTGCGCTTCGTAGCGGCTGCAAAGCAGTTTTGCAAGCTGCAGGTGTCCATTGGAAGCAACGTCGTCCAAAACTCCTGACGACACCCCATAGACTTTGTAGCGATGACCCCCTTTGTGGCTTTGCTCAATTGAGTGTCTCCACTCGACAACAGCCATTTGTCCATGTCTGCACGCTTCTTGCAGAGCCGAGCAATACAGGAAAAAATCACCTTCACCTCCTTCACTGCAGGTCTCAGCTAAAGTGATGAGTATCTCCAGCATATCCACTCGGCCGACAC
Source organism: Phytophthora pistaciae (assembly GCA_024679115.1). Lineage (NCBI taxonomy): Eukaryota > Oomycota > Peronosporomycetes > Peronosporales > Peronosporaceae > Phytophthora > Phytophthora pistaciae. Next base: position 5,304 of record JAIKVE010001752.1, read on the forward strand.
GTGCAGCGGCTTGGACTGCGTCATTAAGGAAGTTACTTACTTCCTGGCGAGAGCCCCGTGAGAAGAAGTTGTTGTGGCCACGCCTAGCGACAATCCACTCCAAAACTTTAGCGGTGGCCGAGTGCAGAACAGAAGACGCATCGTAATTGAAGCCTCTTGTCTCCAACCACTCCAGCAGTGCAATGTTTCCATGTCTGGCAGCGTCTGCAGCCAGTGTGTTCGCTATCTCGTCATCAATTGAAATGGCGCGGTCGACCAGCCACTACACAACATCTGAGTGACCATTTCTCGACGCCAACGTCAGCGGACCATTATCAAAAGTGGAAATATGCGCCTCCTTTCCAACTGAGTCATCATATCCCTGCAGCAACTGCAGCACTGGCAGGTGGTCAGCCGCCGCTGCCCCATTCACCACTTTTTCTTCAATCTCACAACCTGGAAAATGCTCCAGAAGCCACTGAATCACTTCAGTATTTCCACTTTTCGCCGCGACTGCCAGTGCCTTGGAGAACCCCCACCGGCTGTAGTGAACGTCCGATCGCAGGTAGTTCCTCAGCGACCACTTCGGGGTCCTGTTACTCTTCACCGTGCAGCTCGCGTTCCAAACCAAGTTTAGCAGCTTTGTCGACCCGAACTCGCAAGCTCGCGCTAGCGACAGATTGGGTGACGGCCCCACGAACGAAGACACAAGAGCGGAGACATCGTCGGGGGAGTTCTTGCCATCGTGCTTCTGGAGGACGTGGCAGACAGCGGTGAACGACATGGCCAAGTGTGCTGCAAATTGGAGAATGAAAGCCGCGAGACAAAAAGCACAATCCCGTTGGTTGGTCAGTATCTTTCTCTGTGTAAGCTTTACTGTCTCGGACCAATTCATTGTCTCTCCTCTCCTTGACACCATGATCCTAACGGCGGTCACGCTTGCGCTGCGCCAGCACGATGGGGTTTGCCCGCTCCAGCACGTTTTCGTCCAGGTGTCTTCGTGCCTGGGGGCCCAACCCAATTTATCACTTAGTGACGCCTGTGGGTTTGACTCGACCACGCTGCTGAGCTGGATTTGGGAGAGTAGCTGCACGTCGAAGTCTGACAGGAAGCCGAATTGGACACTCACCAGCTACTTGCGATCTGAAGAAAGTTACGGCAGCACTCAGTATTTTCTGGCGCTGGATGTCGCTGCGAAGCGCGGCAACGTGCCGGTGGTGCAGTGGCTTGTTGAGCATTTTCCAGGTTATCAAGTCCCTTCATCCGTGGTGGAAGCAGCAGCCAAGGCCGGACATTTGTGTGTGCTACAATTCCTCTACGACAAGTGCGACCACAATACAAGCTTCCTGCCGGCGAGAGGGGGTGAACCGCCGCCAAACAGCAACGTGGTTGAATGGAGAAGGAAAGCGTTGACTTTGGCCTCCTGGAATCCTCACTTTGAAGTTGTGCATCTTGAAGGCATTTTTACTGAGGATGCTAGCTTCAGAGGAGTTAGCTTGGGCGCTGAATGCCGCTGCTAGACTCGGTCGAGTTGATCTTCTGGAGAAGATCGTTGAGCGTCTCCCTCAGGAGTACATTGATACTGAGGGGGCATTTGGTGAGCCGCTGATGAGACAGTTAAACGCTGTGCAGTGGATGGTCGACAACGGGTTTGCGGACAATTCTCAATGTGGCGCTGCACGGGGTTTCATGGATGCAGTTGCTCATGGCCACCTGGAAGTTGCGCAGCTCCTTCAAACTCGTTATGATATCGATGACAATGATGTATTGTTCTCTGCTGCAACTTACGGCCATCTCCATGCCGTTCAGTGGCTGAATGATAATTTTGCAGACTTCCAGCTCCCTATCGACATGATGTTTCCATGGGATACCGACCTCAAGCTGTATGACCTCGTACACGACGAAGCCGACGTGACACTAACAGCGCCCATGGACGCTGCAGCAATGTTTGGGCACTTGGAAGTCGTGCAATTTCTCCATTCAGTTAGCGCTGCGACAGCATCGAGAGGCGTCAAGCGAAGTGTCTCGATGGTGGCGACTACTAACGCCATGGATGGGGCTGCGGCGTTGGGCTACCTGGGGGTTGTCAAGTGGCTTCATGGCAATCGCTCTGAGGGATGCACGCAAAGAGCTTTGAATCAAGCAGCCTACAGGAAACAGTTCGATGTGGTGGAGTGGCTGCTATCGAATCGGAGCGAGCTTACGCCCTGTGCGTTAACGGTAGCTCAGGAAAAGTGTCAGAGCGTCTGTTGCAGTGGGTCTTGGACAATGATCACCCGATCAGTTCCTAAGCTGCGATGTGCCTTTGCTGTTTCAAGTATTCGTGGAAGGCGATGAACTACGCGGGGTGCAGTGGCTTCTAACGAAGCTCCGACACCTTCTTCCGAGCGATTTGAGCTCGTTCAACGACCACGACCCACAGTTGGAGACCACATTCTTCTTGGATTGGTACGTCGCGCAAAAGCAGTGAAGAAGGACTCGGAGCCAGAAGTATGCAAGCGTTAAGACTACATGTACTACAGTACTCACTGCAGCTTCATTTGAATGGCAACATGTTTAATAAAAATCGAGAAGACAAGGAGTAATACCTCCACGTTGAAGTTGTAGGTGCACCTCGAATGCAGTGAAGTCGGGGACACCTGAATGCCTGAACAAGGGCTACACTGACGCAAAGTAAATTGAGGAAGCCAGCGTTTTAGCGGTGGGGTTATCAGCAAAATAACCAATTAGGACGTTTATTGTTCCTCGATGCCTGCAGTTTCCGTCCACCATGTCAATGGCGGCGCGCTAGATGATCCTGTAGGCAGCCAGGGTAAACCAACCTCCCGGTTCTCCTCAGACTGTGCGACGTATCACGCGACCCGCTTAGTTCTTGCGGGCGGCGGCCACGGCCTTCTTGACAAGGGCGCTCTTCTGCTTGCGGGCGATCATGGCCTTGAAGCGGTCGAAGTCGTTGAGCTCGGCGCGCGTCTTCTTGTTCTGCAGCTTCTTGGCCCAGGTGGACGACTCCCACTTGGCGAGCGTGTCGGCCTTGGCCAGGGCCTTCTTGAGCGTCTTCTCGCGGGCCTGGAGGGGGATGTCCACCGTCAGGTCCGTGAGCGAGAGGCGCTTGAAGTTGATCACGTGGCGGTTCACGCCCGTGACGCTGAAGGGGCCGTCCACGAGGGCCTTGTTCTCGTCCACCACGTCGATGATCGTGGCGATCTTGCCGGCGTCCGGGCCGTAGTTGATGAGCACCACACGGCCAACCGAAACGAAGCGAGTGAAAGTCTGCCGTGCATAATACCCACCAACTGTTAGCGTCTCATGCGCACATTAATATGACGGTGATTGCACTGCTGCTGTGTGCGCCTGTGTATATAGAGGCCCATGGGCCTGCTGCAGCCAGGAGGAGACCTGAACGCACCATTGTAGCTGGGAGGAAAAACGCCAAACGAACTAATAAGCTTTGGGCGAGGCGCGCGGGCTAGTGGCCCGCCATTTAGAACCAGTCATCCCAACCCTACTCTCCTGCGGCGTCTCTCGGCCAATCATTTGCGTCTCTGACGGGTTTTACGCCATCTGACTGGTGGAAAATCAGTTTAGTGTAAGTTACATAAAGGATAATATGGCAGCAGCTCCCCAGCGGGTTGGCGTCCGCATGTTGCGGGCTGTATCGCGGAGGGCGGGCACGCGGACCAACCAAGAGCGCGCAGCGAGGGCCCATTTTGACGCTTGGGTCAGTCAGTTTGGAAACTTTCATCGAGGAAGGATGCCGTTCGTCAAGGTCCTTAAGAACAAGGCGTACTTTAAGCGCTACCAGGTCAAGTACCGTCGCCGCCGTGAGGGCAAGACGGACTACCGCGCCCGCAAGCGTCTTATCACGCAGGACAAGAACAAGTACAACTCGCCCAAGTACCGCCTCGTGGTGCGCATCACCAACAAGCAGGTTATCTGCCAGATCGCGTACGCCGAGATCGATGGCGACAAGATCCTGTGCCAGGCCACGTCGGCGGAGCTGCCCCGCTACGGCCTGACCGTGGGCCTCAAGAACTACGCCGCCGCGTACGCCACGGGCCTGCTGGTGGGCCGCCGTGTGCTGCAGAAGCTCGGCCTGGACGAGGACTACGAGGGCAACACGGAGGTTGACGGCGAGATCGTCAAGACGGAGAGCAACGGCCGCACCTACTTCGTGGAGGAGGTCGCCGACGAGAAGCGCCCCTTCCGCTGCTACCTGGACTGCGGCCTGCGCACGACCACCACGGGCAACCGTGTGTTCGGCGCCCTCAAGGGTGCCGCTGACGCCGGCCTGGACATCCCCCACAGCGAGAAGCGCTTCCCCGGCTACAGTCGCGACGACAAGAGCTACGACGCTGAGGTCCACCGCGACCGCATCTTCGCCGTGCACGTTGCTGAGCACATGAAGGAGCTCGAGGAGGACGACCCGGAGATGCTTGCCTCGCACTACGCCGAGTACGTCAAGGCCAAGATCGACCCGGATGAGCTTGAGGACCTGATCACCAAGGTGCACGAGGCCATCCGCGAGGACCCGTCGCCCGCCGCCAAAAAGGACCACTCGTTCGACAAGAAGTACAAGAAGCAGGCCAAGCGTTCGCTCCAGCAGCGCAAGGCTCGCGTGGCCCAGAAGAAGGCCCACGCCGCCTCGAAGCAGGAGTAAATCTTGTCGCAGGGCTTTTCTAGCTGGCTGCTAGGCTCTCTCCTTGCAGCTAGCGAAAATGTCCGCGTGGTGTAGTAATGCACCAACCACAACACGATGAAAGTTCGAACACCTTCCATTCACTTTACAGTCCACCCACGACGTCTTCCTTGTTCGTAGCCTAGTGTCCATTATCTTGTCATTAAGTCGTACTTAACCGACCATATTCCTTACACGACTCTTACACACCGATACCATTCGTGCAGCCATGTCGTTCTCCATGAAGCTGCCGGCCGCGAAGGGCAAGAAGAAGCCGCTCGGCGCGCCCTTCTCGTCAGGCGGCAAGCAATACGGTCTCGTTATCCCGAAGAAGGACGCGAAGAAGAAGGTGTGCGTCCAAGTTGCACGGTGTAACTCTCTTTCTACCGCTCATAATCTGACGCCAAAGTTGATGTCCCCATTTCAGGAGCTCGCCACTGGTTTCAACGTGTTCGCCAGCGCCGCCGCCGCCAACTCCAGCAAACAGTCGGCCGCAGCAGAGCAGGAGGCAGCTGCCAGGCGACGCGTGGGCGCAGAGGCC